>ML779813.1:38117-88010 GCA_009831015.1 Picea engelmannii
TAGCTTAGTAGCTAAAAATTAGGATTTATCTACCCAAGGTGGTGGTTGTGGGTTGCTAATGCACCTTAGTCATATTTTGAACGACTATTGGGAAATATCACCAGTACTTCTAGGATATGCCCCCTTCACCCCTCATTATAACTAATTGTTAGTCCCTTCGCTAGTTTCTCCTCAAGTGGGTTCTGGCCCCGCTGTCGAGAGATTTTTTGGAGGTCCATTGTTATTTTAGAGGAATGACATTATAGCGGATAGGACATGTACATTTTATTTTTATTCCCCCACGAGGAGTTACAAAATCTCAAGCCACTTTTCACATTGTCTTGATGTATGATTTTTGACCACTTGAAGTACATGAAATTTTATGAATACATTGTTTAAAGTATTTTGAAAGAATATTTTTCTATCATTCCTTGCCACCGTTTTCACACACCCACTTCTGAGATAGAATCATAGGGGAAACACAGTATCCCCATCATTCTAGACGCTTGAGAAATTTACCCCCAGTTTTGGGCGGTGTTCCTAATTTCATTAATACATTTGCAGTACCATCACATACAAAAATTAGTCCCATGGTACTTGGATCCGGATTACTAGGAGCCACTTTCCTTGGAACCAATATCCCAAGCAATTCCAAAACAAACCCTCCACCACAAGGAGGCAAAGCCCAAAATGTTTCACAAAGTACAAGCTCCCAAGGAACCACTTCCTCCCACAACATGGCATGACCCACTCCTATCATGCCCTTTTTGGATTCACTCAATATCCATGATACAACTAAACCGATGAATGATTCCATATCACATGACCCCACTTTGTCGAATATGCCCAAAAAAATACCTTCAGACATCCCTAAGTTTGAAGGGAAAGCTAGAGAGGACCCTGGAAACCATGTCACGTCCTTCCATTTGTTGTGTTCTTCCAATAGCATAATGGAAGATTTCATTCATCTATGGTTATTTTAGAGAACCCTCACTAGCACAACAACCAAATGGTATGTGGATGAAAAGTTCGGAGCCCACCCAACATTTGAATCATTAGCCAAAGCATTCCTGTCATTTTTTCAACTTCCCATTCGTCATGATACTAGGTCTGAAATCTTGTTAGAATGTAAGAAAAATACCACTACTCACATTTTGGACCATATTCACAAATGGCATAGAGTCACCGTAGACGTCACAACATTTGTAAAGAGGACACCACCTCACAAAAAAGGATAGATTGGTTCCTCTGATCACTCATTCCTACTCTTGCTAAAGATGTGGCCACGAACCTCCCCCAAACTAAAGATGAATCGATCACTAAGGCCCAACAATTTGACCTAATCTACTCCCAATCATGGCGCCTATACATTGTCCTTCCAGATGCTCCTCTTCCTTTTCCCTTTGGTCAAGAGAAACATGGAACATCGCATATCACAGATGGGTTGATTAGCTCAATGGCCCATACTCAACCACACATACGGTCAATACCCACATATTTGACCAACCCCTACTTTCAACCATACAAGGGAGCTTCATATTACCCTCCCCTACCCCCCACCACCACCATTCATGGCACCTCTTCTTCCCCTAGTGGGTACCTAGTTACCCACATCCCTTCCCCAATCAATCCCTATTCTACAACTGGTTCCTCAACTAACGACATCCTATCCACCTAGTAATAATGGAGCACCCTCCACTTCTTACAACCCATATGGAATCCCACAAGGTAAACCATACTATCCCTTCTTTGGTCCAGTGCAATATGTCTCACCCCCACATGGACAACACTAGGCGAGGGTCAATTTCATCCAACCTTCCCCTCTTCAACAAGTTCAAGGTTTTGAATAGTTGAATACGGCTAATCCACCTCACCAACCAAACAATAACTGGAAGAAAGGAAAGAATAGGAACCAATGATAAGGAGGGAAACCCACCCCCCCCCAAACAAAACCCTTAAGTTGGGGGTAACCAACAACAAACAAACAAAAACCCCCAATGGGTAAATAATAATGGTCAAACCAGACAAGGGAAAAATAACAACCTTCGAACCAATTACCCTTGTGCATTATGTGGCGAATATGGCCATTACACTCACCATTGCATCCAAATCATCGATTAGAAATGGATGAAGCACACCATGAATCCATAGTGGGCTCCCAATCGCCAAGGTACACCTCAAGGACCTACCACCTATATACCACCACCACCACCGACGGTATTACAAAACCCTATCCCACATCAAGGATTAATTAATACTCAGCCAGAGAGGGTCCAACGCCCACACCCACAGGGGATGTTTCCTCCACCCGAACAACTCCATCTAGGGAATGTTACTAACCATATTATCCTCCTCACTACGAAATATTAAATACTCTTACAAACTTGCAGTCGTTGATACGGTATATCCCCTTATTCATTACCCACCACTTTTGATGCCCCCCAACCATGAACTGGACAACCATTGATGATCCCTCATCCTAGTACTAAAGCCATCACAAACATGCCTCATGAACCCTTGTGTAGGAATGTGCATAACCCTCATGCTAGGGCCACCCATAGCTATAGTCTTATTGATGACCTTGCTCAATCACCCATTGCCATGTAATTTATGGAATTACTTCAAACACAACCTTCCCAACGAAACACATTAATTTCATAATTGGGGGTAGTAGATCTTGCCAACACCCATATAATCACATTTGACTTAGACATATCTAAACTGCAACTTCCATCGTTAGTCGCCTTCTAGATTCCTGTTTGAATCTGGAATATCACGGTCCATAGTTGCATCATCAACGAGGGTGCATCCACTTTCTTTATGTCCAAATTAGTCTCGCAACAACTTGGTTCACCAGAGTTGATCCCCTCTGCCATCACGCTTCAAAATTATGATGGTCATGCATCCCAACCATAAGGCATGTATCAAACCATGTCAATAGAGTTGGGGGGAAAACTAATTCTCATCGACATTGAAGTCATTGATTCCCAATTGGATTATAATATCCTCTTCGGATGAAGCTACATGTATGCCATGCAGGTTGTAGCTTCCTCGGTCTTTCATACCATCCTCTTCCCTCACAATGAGAAAATTTTCACCATTGATCAATTGACTCACCATGAACTTGACCAGTCAGGGCACATTGATAACATCCTACCACTGATCCACTCTAGCACCAAATTAGTCCCAGTGATAGATGTCATAACATGGCTATTTTAGTATCCATCTTTGATTGACCTACATACCAAGGATTCTCACAACCCACTACTTCCACTTTGTGCGTCATCAGGGCCGATGGATTTGAGATACCTGACCCCCCATCCATTAAGAAATCACCAGATTCCACTACCCCTCCCACCCTGATACTTCCTAACGAACTTCCCATACAGACTCCTCAGGATGAAAAATCATAGAACTCACCACTTGTGGGTTGAATCCCCGTTTGGTAGACAATCCCATAGGACATCACCCGAATTCCATTCTTTTACCCACCCCAAGGAGTAGAAAAATACCAAGTTGTTGCTACCCTCACTTTACCTAACATGGTAATTTCCATCCATATATGGTATCTAGAACCACTAGATATGGTATTAGGTTTATCCCTTCCACCACAGCTGATTGTCCCATTACCATGATTGGTGTCTCATCCAACCACTCACCTGATCGATCACACAATTGGAGGTAATATTACCATTACAGGAGACCCTACCTATGGAACAAGGGGCACTTCCACCAACCAATGAGGCATGCCAGAATTGATCAGACTAGGGTCCTTCTCAGGTTACCAACAAAAGGTACCATGTAGTCTAGAGCACTAGCATTTTCATCTCCTTTGGAGAGAAGAAGTCTCACCCAAAGCACAACCAAGACAGAAGGATAGGGAAGGGCAAGGAGAATACTTAGGAGGGTTCACAAATATTTCAAGATTCATCTTGATCTTGCACAAGAAATCTAACTACAGAACAAATATGAGCTCATAAACATAGGAACTGAAGCTACTTAGGTTGTGAAAATCATTTATACATAGAAACATCATATGGAACTTATGAATCATAAGGAAGTACTGTAAAGATACAATGTATAAGTATAAACCCAGAATGACACAACATATTTCAAAATTTTGTATCCTTCTTTATATATTATCTTTAGATCTTATCAGATACAACCTCAGAGTTACAAAGTAATTCTCTATTACACACTTTTAACTCTTGACCCATGTCGCAGAGCTCTATTTTCCCAAACTAGATACAGATTACATTTACAGAACTGAAACCCGACCTATTAACAATATCGATGACAAGAAGAAGAACAACCCAATAGAACAACAAAGGGAGAACCCTTTTACAATTGTATTCATCCCATATATATAAGCTAAGTAGGGTCTTCTGGCTTTGAGCTCCATGCTTTCTTGTTCTGTTGCAACTTATTTTTCCTTGTTGATGTTGTGTTGTCCTCTTCGCAATCTATTTTTGTCACATTTCCTCACTTTGTTGTCCAGCTTCTTTTGTAGCTTTCCTAACTCGTGCTAATACCAAAAATGGGATTGTAGTCCTTATTTCACAGCTTCCAATCCAAAAATGAAGGGCCCAACAGGCTCCGACCACAATCCTTGACTTGCCTTTGAGTCAAGTACTCGGTTCTTTCACAACTTCTAGGAGAAACTATTTTTTTCCCTTGTCCTCCTTTTCCTCTTTCCCTTCCTCTTCTGATTGCACTTTCTTTTTCTCTGACTCTTCAAACGAAGGGCCCAACTCTGGGACCAAATCCAAGGCTCGCTTCTTGACTTCTTGAAAACTCCCAACTTTATCTTGCCATTTTGTGGCAAGGAGTGAGGCCTCAGCAACGAAATGTTGGGTTGCATCTGTAATAAATTATTTGGGCTTGGATGCAACCAAAGAGTTCCATTCAGAGTCTGTTGTTGCATTGACCTGATGCATTTTCATGTAAACTGTATGAATGAAAGATCGAAATTCATGCAACTCCTTCTTAGCTACAGATTGCGCCTCAAACAGGGCATTCAACTCATTGTCCACTTGCTAAATCTGATCAAAATTTTGTTGTTGCTCCATGGGATCCATCGTAGCCGCAACTTCCTCGTTCAAAATTTGGATTCTAGTGCGTACGTCCTCCAAATTCTAGTTTTTCCTAGCAATGATGACCATCAAATCGCTGACTTCTCTAAAAATCTTTGTGCACTCAGTTGTGATCTTGTGTAGTGCTTCTTGGGCATTGTTTCCTTCCAACACTATATTATCCATCTACTCCTGTAGTGTCCGAGTCTGTTTCTCTGCTTCTTGTTGAGACTGTCACAACTACACTTCCATATGCTCTGCTCGAATGGACAATGTGACCATGCTCCTTCTAGTAATTCAATATGATGCTCAGGCCCTCCTGCATCACTATCTTTTGGTAGTTCGGGTGCAACCTTTATTATTTTCAATCATGCTTCAACAAGCCTCTCTTGAACTCTTTATAGTCTGTTCTCCACCTGGATCTTGGTGTGTTCTTATTTTTTTATGCATGCTTGTGCAAGGATTGCTTCCTCCCTTGTGAACTTTGCTGACCTTTTGGCCTGTTGGAGCCTCATCTACAGTTGATTAGTTGATTCTCTGATCATTCCAACTAAGTGCATTGTTGGCCTCTGTGAAAGGTTAGCATATGAAGGGGTTTCCTCCCTGGGTGCTCGTACCTACAGTGGAAGTCCACTAGTCATTGAATGTTTTGAATGAGTCTCTACCTCCTCCTCTCCTGTGGATGGTCTTGGCACAAGCCTCAACCTCAACGCTGATGGAAGGAGTGTTAGGACCTTTGTTCTATCCAGGCATAGTTGCAACAACTCTGCACACTATTGAGGGTTTTGGAGAACTAGCTCCATTTGTTCCTGCGGATGTTGTTCTTTCCCTGAAGTTGACTCTAGTTCCTTCTAAACCTCTGGTAGCTTCGCCTCTTTGCGTGACTCCACTTACGAAGCTGTGCTTCCCATGGAACCCTCAACCTTTTTCCTTGAGGTAGTGTGCCAGGGACTTTGAAATTGCATCTTATCTATCGTTTGAGTGTCCTTCTGCAACACAAAAGGTAAAATCTGTTGGTCCTAGTCTTCAGGGTTCGGGCTAGTCAGTTGCAGTCTCTACTTAGATACTTCTGGATTTGGAACAAAAAGTTATGGTCTCTACTCGGGTAACTCTAGGCTTTTTTTGGGGAGTTTTATCCTCTACTCGGATAGTTATGGGGGATTTAGCTACATGGGCTCTGGATCAGTGGTTTGGGGTGGGTTGCTGGTTTATGGGGGTGGTGACTAGGGTTGGGGTGGTGATGGAGGTTTCTCGGTGATGATGGTGGATGGATGGGTGTCAGGCTCAGGATTGTCCTGAATATGTATGATGGGGGCTGCTCAGACCGCTAAGCGAGTGGGGGACACGATGAATGAGATGGGTGGTTGGTTCAGAACCTTTATCAATGAAACCCCCATTCTGAGTTTCTTAGCCACTAGTTATTTAATGAATGCAACGCTAAGGATTTTGCTGACATATTTTCCTATCAACACAACTTTCTATGGTAGTTGAGGGAACACCAAAAATGTCCTCTTTTTTCACTCTAATAGCTATGTCTCCTCCTCTTCTTTAGAGTCTGTCTGTGCAGGATATTTTTTCTTATAGGCTTCTGAGCCTGAAATCAGTCCTACCCCTGCTTATTTACCTTTCTTCTTCAGCAACTTGGTGGGAAAATCGTAGTGCATCCCCGACTTGTGCGGGTTGCATTTCACTCCAGGCCACGATATCACCTCCTTGTCGAAGGCCTCCTCGTCCAAGTAGAATGACAACATCCTTGAGTGGAAGTCCTCCCTATTGGCATACCTCAGCTATAAAAACTTATGGTGGCAGCTCATGCTAAAGGATATGTTCCTCGTATTGTAGTTGAGGATCTCCTGTGGAATGCGCAACCTTTGTGTTATGTCGATAAGATTGTTATACCACTTGGATAACATTGTGTTGTTGAAGGATTTTTTCTCTGAGTATGCCCTTGAATTCTAGGGCTCGAACATCTTTGCTAGGCACCCCTTATCTACTAGTGCCAACGATCTTCCAGCGGGTGGTGTCCACTTGAGCATTATAAATGAAAGAAACAAGTAGCCATAGGTGAAGGTACCACCTTTCTCCTGGGCTTCCCAAAAATCCATGATTAGTTCCTCCAACAAGTAACTACACCAATTGAATACAACACCATTGGTGCAAAATTCCGCCATTGATAATGCATCCATTGTGCATTCTCCCTTGTAGTATGACCTCATGAATTTGTTGGCTATGATGTAGTAGCCAGTCTTAACCATCTCTGGTAGTATGGGGTCGATTTTAGTTGTGCGCCCCCCCCTCTATGTGTGGAACCTTTATTATAGGTTGGGCTCCCATTTCTTTTTTTCATGCTTGCTGGGACCCTGAATCCTTTGGACATGTCATCTCCCTCGAGGGACAGTCTTGTAAGTTGGTGGATGTCTTCGACGTGGATTGGATATTGCCTATCCAACCAAATAATTTTGTTGTGCACCTTGATGACTAGGAACTTGGTGCACCATGCAACTTCACCAGTGGTACCGAACACTAGTAGGTCCCTGAGGTTCATGATAGTTGAGTTAAATAGGTTAATGAATTCGAGATTTGGCACGAACTGCATGCCTCCGAACTCATTTAGAGTGATACTCCAAAAATTTTATATGTTCATCTGGGGGAACAAGAATTGATTTGTTAAGTCGATATCGAGGAGCTTGACCTGCTCCACCTTCCCCTTGAAATCACCCACGACCTCAACTTAGGGGTTGCAGGGCTCATCTGGTACTGCATATTTGGAAAAGATGATTCAAATTATTGTAGCTCTCGACATTATGAGTTCTATATTCTCAGAAAATTTTGTGGTGAAACAAGGATTGGGGATCTCGGATTGGGGATCTCAATATTACACAGGCTTTCTCTCTCTGCAAAATTCAAAAATTGCTAAGTGCTTTATGGAAACAATGCATTCTATGACGAGTTCTCAGAGCCTTACACTCAGGCTTAGATGGAAATTTCAGTAGTAAATGTTGTTCATCATTACCCTATGGACACAACTTGGATCTAATTTGTTCGATAGGATGGGTTAACGGGGTAAATCCTATTGGGAGATTCTATCATTTACTGTGCAAGTTGGATAGGGATATGGTCAATTTCAGACCTTACCGTTTGAAGGATGAGAATCTCGGTGCGAATAATGATGGAATCTTCATGTATCTCGGCTTTATGGCTTAAACGTATTCAAACAGGGTATCGTAATAGTAATAAAGGTTTTGACTGGACTGGGTTCGTGTGGCACATGGACTCAAATTGCATTCAGATTTTCTCTTCCTCCGACCACAAAGGGGTCCCCGTCATATTTAATGACTATCATTAATAGGTTCTTTCCACTTTTGATCCTACGTTGTTGAGTAAGCAGTTCTGCATCAAACAACACTTAGACATAAAAATAAATGAACTTCATGTCGTGGTGCAAGATTGCACACGTCCACTTTATTATCCGAATTTACAGAAATTGCAAAAAAACTCAAATATAACTACTATACATGCTCCTTTGGATTAGAGCAACAGTCCTTTATCTCAGTTCTGAGACTCATAGAGTTTCAGGCAAGCGCCATTCACCCATCCTAGCTGCAACATACCATCCATTTGCGCAAGTCGGACTTCTCCAGAAGTTTGGATCTCCGCAATTCTAAATGGTCCCAACCAATGAATGCATAACTTTCCTGGATGCTTCTGGTACCGACTGTCATAAAGTAGGACCTTGTCTCCTTGCACAATTTATTTAGTCTTAATCTATTTTTCATGCCAATATTTCTACCTTGCTTTCTCAACTAACTGATGGAAGTTTGCTAAAAACATGGTCTCTTCAAGTTCTTGTAACTCCATGAGTCTCTGCGCAACTGATTCATCCTTCGACATGTGTGTGATTTGTGCAATGTACAAACTTGGAGTAATGAATTTTCCAGGAACCACAACCTCTTTCCCATAAACTAGATGAAATGGAGTGTACATGTGGAGTTTCTTTGTGGTTTTCCTGTAAGCCCATAGTACTACTGGAACTCTGTGTTAAATTATGAGCTTGATTTCTTATGTAGATTAATTCTTTTATTTTCTTCAATACTTTGATTCCATCTTAATGCACTTCAACAATTTAAAATCATAATCAAATAACAATAATTATGTATATAAGTAAACATGTATATCAACAACACATATACCCTGGGGAAACCCTGTACAGGGAGAAAAACCCTAGCAAACAATATTCCTTTATTGCATTAATAATGTAATATCTCTTACAAATATCCACCATGAATGTACTTCTCTCAAAGAGCTTGCCAAGATGACTCTGACCTGAAAAATACTTACAAGACCTTGTTGAAATACACCTTTGATATGCTGCCTCTTTATCACTGATGTGCTTCTCTATTACTTCACCCTCAACTTGCATATGAAAATTGTTTTGCAAAACTGTGTTTCAAAACTATGTTGCGAAATTGTTTTGCAGAATTGTGTTGCGAAACTGTTTTGCAGAATTGTTTTGCGAAACTCTTTTGAGGAGAGGTTTCGACCTCTTCTTATATAGGCTGAAGAGGGGAAGAGGGGAAGCTCGAAATAATAACCTAATTGCATGAATTAGTCATAACTCAACTTCATACTTTAGCTCGAACTTAGAACTAGACTTGAGATTGGTTACAACTCAACATTACACTTTAGTTCAAACTTTAGAACTAGACTTGAGATTGGTTACAACTAAGCATTACACTTTAGTTCGAACTTAGAACTAGACTTGAGACTGGCATGCTTTAGTTCGAACTTAGAACTAGACTTGAGACTGGCATGCTTTAGTTCGAACTTAGAACTAGACTTGAGACTGGCATGCTTTAGTTCGAACTTAGAACTAGACTTAAGACTTTAGCTACAACTCAACATTACACTTTAGTTCTAACATATAACTAGACTCAAGACTTTAGTTACAACTCTTGACAAGGCAATTCAAAATTATCTTCATGGTGGATAATGTTTACATGTGTCAACGCACTAGATCAATACAATTACATCATTTGCAATATTATCAATATCATTTGTTTCTATCTCATAGGAATTTTACATTCAACCTAAATTTTGCTAGATACCTTGACTTTTGCTCATGGATCACAAGGTTTGACTAGGCTCACAGAGGTTGTAGGTTCTCCCTAACTTTTTCACTAGTCTGTCTATGCTCACAGAGGTTGTACGTTCCCCCTGACTTTTGCACTAGACTGTATATGCTCATAGAGGTTGTATGTTCCCCTTGAATTTTGCATTAGACTCACATAGCATCTCATTCATCCTGACTTTTGGTTTGAATCACAGAGGTTGTTTTTTCCCCCTAGCTTTTGTCAATACCTCACAAGACTGGTTGATTCTCCAAATCTCCCTGGCTAGCCTTAGGGTGGCCCATATGGCCTCTCATTGGAGAATGATTGTCGATGCTGCCAAATTTAACACTCCCTCTCAGTGAGGGAGTCATTCTCAACAACACCAAGCTTGCCTCTCAGTTGCACAAACTGTCTCGAGGTCAGAGGCTTGGTCAGGATATCAACTACCTTCTCGCTCGTGGATATGTATTGTAACTTTACAGTTTTCCTCTGGACCAAGTCTTGGTTGTAGTGGTACATCATGTCAATATGTTTTGACTTGTCGTGAAATACCAGGTTCTCTATCAATTTTATGCAACTTTGATTATCATAGTGAACCACCGTTGTCTCGAGCTTGTCACCAAACAACCCAAAAACCAATTTTCCGAGCCATACTGCTTCCTTGCTAATATCACTTGTTGCAATGTACTCAGCCTCTGTTGTACTCTGTGAAATGGATCCCTGCTTTTGACTTGACCAAGAGATCATAGTGGATCCTAAATTGAAGCAGTATTTGGAAGTACTCTTCTGATCCATTGGGCTTCCTTCCCAGTTAGCATCTGCATACCCATGAAAAAATAAACCACCACTAGATGTATATCTCAGACCATAAGTAACGGTCCCTCTGAGATATCTCAAGATGTGATTTTCTACCACCCAGTGTCTCTGTCTCGGTTCGGTCATGAATTGACTCATTGCAATCATTGCATAGCATATATCTGGCATAGTGTGGATCATGTACATCAATGATCCAATCAACTGCCTATACATGGTGGGATCCACCAACTCTGAACCTGTATTAGAATCATGCATCTAGGTTGGTAACCATCGAAGTAGACATGGATTTGCAATCCATCATACCAAACCTATTTAGTACATCCACTGTGTATTTTCCTTTTGCCAGAAATATCTCACCCTGTCTTTGCCACACTTCCAATCCTAGGAAGTAATGAATTAAGCCTAAGTCTTTCATCTCAAATTCTAATGTTATCTCCCTCTTACACCAGGCTATTATCCCTTCATCTCCTATTATAAAGAGATCATCAACATACAGTATTAGTGTAATAGGTTGGTTACTTCTTACCTTGAAGTGCAGATTTGCACCAGCATCACTTTTCTGAAATCCCAGGCTTTTAAGAAAGCCATCAATTTTGTCATACCAAACTTTGGGAGCCTCCTTAAGACCATACAAGGCCTTCCCTAGCTTTCATACATGAGTTCCTTTGTTATGCAGTATAAAACCATCTGGTTGTTCCACAAATACCTCTTGTTCAATCTTTCCATTCAAGAATGTTGTTTTTACATCCATTTGATGTAGTTTCCAACCAAGTATGGAATCTAAAGAAATAATAGCTCGAATGGAGGTATACCTGGCTACAGGAGAAAAAGTCTCTTCATAGTTGATTCCTTCTTTCTGAGTGAAGCCTCTAGCTACAAATATTTCTTTGAACTTTTCCACACTTCCATCAGCTGCATGTTTGATCTTATAGATCCATTTGGAAGAAACCATTGATTTGTCTTTTGGCCTTGGCACAATGTCCCAAACATTGTTCTTTATAATAGACCTGTATTCCTCAAGCATGGCATCCTTCCATACTTGTAATTTATCTGCTTCTTCAAATGAAGAAGGTTCAGAATCACTAATGTTGATCATCAATGCAACATAGCCTCCAAACCTATGAGGCCTCTTCCTTTCCCTGAAAGTTCCTTTAGGAGAAACTATCCTTTCTTCTTCCTGCACTATTTCTTTAAGCCACCCTGGCTTCCTTTTGGCTGGAGGTTATTCAAGAGTTCTTTCTAACACTTCAACAGGTTCTAGCGGCTCATTACTTGGCCCTTCATGAGGTTCCTCCCTCTGATCATCCGACTCTTCATTCTTAGAAGAGGGTTAAGTTGGTTGAACTGCTTATGAATCCTGCTGAAGCTCTCTGGATTTGTTAAATGTGATTTCCTCATGGAAAGTCACATCTTTGTTTACCTCTATTTTCCTCTGACCTGGTACATAAATCTTGTAAGCTTTGGAGTTCTTACTGTACCCCACAAAACCCCATTTCTTTCCTGAGGGTTCCATCTTTGTCCTCTTTTCCTTAGGGACATGAATATACACAGGACATCCAAATATCCTTAGATGCCCTACTTCAGGTTTTATCCCTAAGAGGACTTCTTCAGGAGTCTTGTCCTTGAAAATAACATGTGGACACCTGTTCTGAAAATACACGACAGTGGAGGTAGCTTCTTCCCATAAATAATTTAGCAGATCTTGGTCAAACATCATTTCTTTCGCTGCCTCACAAATAGTCATGTTTTTCCCCTCAGCAACACCATTTTGTTGAGGGTTATATGGCACGGTCAACTGTCTCTTGATTCCTGCTGACTTGCAGAAATCCTCAATCTCAAGAGATACAAACTCTCCTCCATTTTCTGTTCTAAGGATTCTGATGTGTTTCCCTGTCTTCTTTTCAATAAAGGCTTTATACTCTTTGAATTTATCAAATGTGTCACTTTTAGCTTTAAGAAAATATTTCCAACATTTTCTTGAGTAATCATGAATAAAAATGACATAATACAAACAACCACTAAGTGAGGGAGATAACATGGGACCACATACATCAGAATGAACTAGATCTAAGATGCCCTGAGCTCTGTTGTCACTACTAGGAAATGATTTCTTTATATTTTTACCTAGCATGCATCCCTTACAAATTTTATTTTTACTAAGAGAAATAGAGGGCATTCCACATACCATGTTTTGTAGATCTGGAAGAGCTTTGTAATGAAGATGTCCAAGTATTTTGTGCCACAACTCGATGGAGCTAGTTGGATCATGAGTCAATGCCTGAACTGACTATCCTGACACGATGTACAGTCCTCCACTGCGAGTTCCAATGGGTTTTGTTGTACTTAAGTGGCTTCCTTTATCCCATAGTAGTGCCTTCCTGTCCTTGTAGATCACCCAATATCCCTTGTCCTCAAGGGTTGCAACTGATAGTAGATTCTTCTTGAGCCCTGGAACATATAATACTTCATCAACATGAAGTCTAGCCCTAGATTCCAATCTGAAGGAGATAGAGCCTACTCCCTCTATCTTGTAACATTTTTCATCCCCAAGATCGACCTCCTCTGCAAAATATTTTGTCTTGGAATGTGAGAGGATCTACTTGTACCCTGTCATGTGCTTTGATGCACCACTGTCTACTAACCAAGTTTTCGGCCCCGTGGAAACTGAACTGGATAATGCATAAAACAATTGATATTCTTTCCTATTTTATTTCTCATTAGAAATACTTTTCTGATTTCTTTTGGATTCATCATCCTCAACAGTTGAGACATGATGTTTCCCTTTCCTAGGATATTTATTTCTAAACCAACAATCTTTAGCAAAATGAACCAACTTATTACAAATAAAGCATTTAATATTAGATGTATCAATATTCTTTCATTTGAATGTACCTTTGATGTTTGGCTTGCATTGAGAGCCTTTATGGAAAGTGCCTTTATTCTTTCCCTTGAATCTTGATGCTAAAGCTAAGTGCTCTTATTTCATTAGATCGCTCCTGGTAACTGTGCGACTCTCCTCTTGGAGGAAATCATGCCATAACCTCTCAAACATGGGTTAAATCTCTCTCCCACTTACATTGGACAAAAAGGTCTCCCATGAAGAAGGAATACCATAAACAATGGCCTACACTAAATCATCATCGTCCACTGTCACCCCTATGACCAAAATTTGATCTCTGATCCGAGCTATCCTAGAACAAAAAGATGCCACTGATTCACCTTTATCCATATTCAAATACTTAAGATTGTGCTTAAGTGTCCTCTTTTGACTTGGAGCCTATTTCTCATACAGATTCACCAAGGTATCCATACAATCCTTGGCAGTCATCAATGAAGTCATTGCAGGCATTATACTGTCTTTGACTAAGTCAAAGATGATTCACTTGGCCTTTGTTTGACTCTTCCTGAAATCTGTTCTTCCTGCATTATTCGTTGGTTCCTCCACGATTGTGGTCACATATTGCTCAAGATCATGCTCTTGCAATATATTTGTTATACGGAGCTTCCACACATTAAAGTTGGTAGCTCCTTCGAGCCTATCTTCGGCCCTGACTGAAATGGAGGATTCCATGGTCCTCACACTGGAAACTTAATCAAGCTTTCTTGGATCTATGTGTACCTGCTTCTGACACTTCAACATGTTTAACACACCCTAATCTCTGATACCATGTTAAATTATGATCTTGAATTCTTATGCGGATTAATTCTTTTATTTTCTTCAATACTTTGATTCGAGCTTCATACACTTCAACAATTTCAAATCATAATCGAATAGCAATAATTATCTAGATAAATAAACATGCATATCAAAAACACATATACCCTGGGGAAATCCTATACAGGGAGAAAACCCCCATCAAACAATATTCCTTTATTGCATTAATAATGTAAGATCTCTTACAAATATCCACCATGAATGTACTTCTCTCAAAGAGCTTGCCAAGATGACTCTGATCTGACAAAGACTTACAAGACCTTTCTGAAATACACCTTTGATATGATGCCTCTTTATCACTGATGTGCTCCTCTATTACTTCACCATCAACCTGCATATGAAAACTATGTTTCAAAATTGTGTTGCAAAACTATGTTGCGAAACTATTTTGCAGAATTGTGTTGCGAAACTGTTTTGCAAAATTGTGTTGCGAAACTATTTTGAGGAGAGGGTTCAACCTCTTCTTATATAGGCTGAAGAGGGGAAGAGGGGAAGCTCGAAATAGTAACCTGATTGCATGCATTATTCATAACTCAGCTTCATACTTTATTTCAAACTTAGAACTAGACTTGAGATTGGTTACAACTCAACATTACACTTTAGTTTGAACTTTAGAACTAGACTTGAGATTGGTTACAACTCAACATTACACTTTAGTTCAAACTTAGAACTAGACTTGAGACTGGCATGCTTTAGTTTGAACTTAGAACTATACTTAAGACTTTAGTTACAACTCAACATTACACTTTAGTTCTAATATAGAACTAGAATCAAGACTTTAGTTACAACTCTTGACAAGACAATTCGAAACTCTCTTCATGGTGGATAATGTTTACATGTGCCAATGCACTAGATCAATACAATTACATCATTTGCAATATTAGGAATATCATTTGTTTCTATCTCATAGGAATTTTACATTCAACCTAAATTTTTCTAGATACCTTGACTTTTTCTCATGGCTCACAAGGTTTGAGTAGGCTCACAAAGGTTGCATGTTCCCCTTGACTTTTGCACTAGTCTGTCTATGCTCACAGAGGTTGTACGTTCCCCTTGAATTTTGCACTAGACTATCTATGCTCACAAAGGTTGTACGTTCTCCCTGACTTTTGCATTAGACTCACATAACATCTCGTTCATCCTGACTTTTGGTTTGACTCACAGAGGTTGTATGTTCCCCCTGGATTTTGTCAATACGTCACAAGACTGGTTGATTCTCCAAATCTCCCTGGCTAGCTTCAGGGTGGCCCATATGGCCTCTCACTGGAGACTGACTGTCGATGCTGCCAAATTTAACACTCTTTCATCCCAATATTACATGTTTGTGAAAAAAGCTTCGTTAACCCTCTCTCCCGAATCTTGTTAAAAGATTCTATTGTTCCGTTGGCTTATGAGTGGTAGGGGATACTTTTATGATGTTGGATCAAGAAATCTGTTGTAATATTTGCTATGGTACTACCGATCAAATGAGCTCCCTGATCACTGATCAGACTCCTAGGACATCCAAATCGAGTGATAATATTTTCAAAACTGAACCTAGCAACAATATCAGTTGAACTATCCTAAAAAAATGTCGCCTCAACCCAACATGTAAGGTAGTCAGTGGTGGTAATAATCTACCGAGCCTTTGAATTCTTAGTTGTGGGGTTGATCGAAACCAATGTCAACTGCCCACTTATCAAATGCTTGTAAATATTGAAATGCTTGAAGTGGTAATTCATCTCGTCGTGATGGCTTACCAATTATTTGACACACATTCCATGATCTAGCATATAGCTTTGCATCCTTAAAGAGCATGGCCCACCATAGTTCATCTTGGAGAAATTTCTACGCAGTGGCCTTTCCTCCCACATGACCTCCCACAACTCCACTACGACACTCCCACAATATATCTTGTAGTTCATGATCCAGGACACATCTCCTAAGGATACTATCTAGTCCCAATTTATACATTTTCCCTACAATCAACTAATAGTCCGCTGCTCTAACCACCATATGGTGTTTCTAGGTTGCAGAATATGTTTCTGGGCAGGCTCCTGTACTTAGTAAGACTTTTATGTCTTCCAGGTACTCTGGTATGGCCTCAACCCGGAATAGTTCTGCATCTAGGAGTTGATCATCAACTGCTCTTCCACTTTCCCTTGACTCTAATATAGATAGGTGATCAAGCCCTATGTTACATATTCCAATATTAATGATTAATTCAAAATAAAATTCCTGAAATAGTAGAAACCATCTACAAATTATCCCTTCCAACACAGGTTTGTTAACTAGATATTTTAATGCAGAATGATCAGTGAAGAACTTAAAATGAGAACCTAACAAATAATGTCTAAACTTCTGCAAAGCATAAATCATAGCTAAGCCATCTCTTTATGTTGTTGTAGATCTTCAAAGGTAAAAAAAATGGTACCTCAAGAGATTTGATCCCTCTCAGTGCTTGGTAGATCCAAAGTTAAGATGGATCTGTATTAATTATATTGTAGATGTAGAATTTTTGACAATGATACTTGTATAGGAAAATTCACATCTAGTGAGTTTTGGTTGACTTGACAAACTAGGAACTATGACCTAAGAGGAAGGTTGTTGATTATAAAAAATACTAGGTAAATGAGTATGTATATCCAAGCCATCCAAATGGACTAACACTATAACTTACAAATGAAAGCCTCACATGTATAGGCTCATCTCTAAAAAAATGGGATTTTTCCATTAGTGTCTCTCCATGTAGAAACATTTGTAGGTATTTGGATAACACCTTGATTATTCTATTTCATGTGCCACTATAATCCATAAATTATTCCACGGTCATATACATAAACACGCATTGGAAACATGGAATGATGTGGGTATCATAGAGCCTTATAAGGCACTTTCTTTTACACTTGATCCTTTAGAGGTTTCACTGCAGAGGAATTCCTTCTATTGTGCATTTTGATCTCCATAACATATGATACAATAAGTAGGACTTGCATCAACACTTTATAGTTCATTCCTAAATATTTCAAAAGAGAATGTATTTCTTGATATGTAAAAGGAAAAGTATGTAAATATGGGAGTATGATCTTGATTGGATCATTATATTATTTTCCATCTATATCAATGCTTTTAGGTTGCAGAAGATTGGAGGAATCAACTTGTAGGGTCATTTTAATGGTAGGTCACAGTTTGGAAAATTGGGGTTTGAAACTTTCCAAAGTCATTTTGAGGCATTAAATGACATTTTTTGGGGTCAAAATTTTCCTACATTTAGCTAGACCCCATGACACTATTATACACATTGAGACCTTTCCAATGATGCAAAAAGTACTTACATTAGAGCTCATATGAAAAAAATGATTCCTCTCACAAGTTGAAATATTGTGTTGACCACCATGGTATGAGTGGATGCCACATCATCCCCTATCATTCATCATATGGGGCTAGCCATGTATAGAATTTCAAGAAGATTCTAAAAGGTACAAAACCTTAATGGAATTGAGGGTTGAGAAAGTCATAACCCTATCCCTAGATGGATATAGAGCGATGCTAAATACCAGGCCGCTAGGAGGAGAAGGGGTTACATTCTTCATCATTGTAATTGTTCCATAGTTGACTAGAGCACATATGAGTGGTATTTGAGAGCATAAAAGCGGAGGATAGATTCTTTTGCAGCCACACAAGACACACTTTCAAAAGAAACTCCACAGAGAGTGTATATTTCTTTGTAATTTCATTTGAAGAAAAGAGAGCAGAGCGAACTCACCTTCTCGCTAGGTTTTCTCCCGTATTGGGTTTCCTAGGTTATATCTTGTGTTTATTTGTGGATGGTGTGTGATTATTTATTTATATTATCTATTTTTCACATTTGTTCTATTACATACATTTTAAGTAGAAACCATTAATTAAATAATCTAAGATATAAATAGAATTAACATAGATAGTAAAAATTTCAGTATTTTATTAGATCTATTGTGACGAATTGTTTAGTGGAATATCAACGACAATTTACAGATCAAAGTAAAATATCGCTTAACAATCTACAAAATACAAAAAATAATGTATCCAATATTGGGGGATGAATCCTTATTACAATGAATGGAAACATTAATAAACATAGAGTTCTATAAAACATTGCATACCATAATATGTTTGTGAAAAGTGTCTTTGAAAGACTATTTATGAGCTTTGTATTTTTCAACAACAAGATTGTAGAACAAATATTAGTATTTGAGTATACCTATAAGGGTTTAGTTTCCTTATTAATAAGATGTGTTTCATGAATCCTAACATCCTCCTCCTTAATCATTTCCTCCTCCATGGGTGGAAAGAAGTCATGGATCATGGAAGTTATCCCATCCTCCATAAGAATTTAATTATAATTCACTTTAGTTAAATATTTGGTGTTCACTAGGGCCATAATTAGTGGTAATATAGGATTAGGTTCATTTCCTACAATATTATTATGGATAATTATTTGGAAGAAGTGAATACTTTTTATTTTTTGTAAATGTCACAAGTAAAATTCTATTATATTTTTAATATATCATACAATCCAAAAACCCTTGTAGCTGTCCTGCCACTCGAGAAACCAGAACAATAGAAAAGGTAGATACCATCTGGACAAATATATTGTTTATGGAGTGTCCAAAAAATCTTAGAAACCAGAGTTCTATTGAAATTACCATGCTTATAGCTACTAAAAACTATCATTTTCAAAAAATAAATATGACTAGGGAATCCACTTCATGGGGTTGAGGGCCTCTCACTAGAGGTACGAGGATTAGTCGGTTGATATTCATGGTGCCATGGAGGCTAATGATGAGTTTCTTGAGGGAGGCAAGAGAAAATCTCGAACCATCAAGTGGACGCCATCGAGTTTTGAGAATGTTCTCTAGTTTGAAGGATTTGTCCCAGAAGCATCTTAAGGTACCAATAGAGTTTGACTATCCTCCAATATCAAGTCTCCCTACCCCTAGTGTGTACAATACTTGGGACCTAGTGGATAGTGGTCTCAACTATTTCGATGTCAGTAGTCATCTCTCGTTCCTCGTTGACTTTTTCTTTTTCTTCATCCAAAGCTCTTTGAAATCACTGTGGGGTATTTGAAATTTAGTTTAAGTCAACAGTGAAAGCCTCTTGTCAGATGCGAGATTCTGGTAACCCATATTTTATCACCAGAAAATTGATCACTACAAATACATACAATGGATGAAGAAACAATTAACATAAACACGACATACTATCGGTATTCATGGAAGGATTACACTCAGTTTGGAAAGACAACGATAAAACTATGTAAAAGTGGTTCTGGAAATCCATGCACATTTAACCAAATTCATGTGCACACATCCACGCGGGATAATATAGTGTACAATGTGCACAGTGCATTGAGTGGGTGACTAACAGTCAGAAGACCCACGCGAACACTGAAACAACACATTCATGATTTAAGTTGGGCCTCACTCACTTTTGGGATGAAGGCGATCTCCCCCATACCCAAAATCACCCCCAAATTTTTCCTTGGGATCACTAAAAAGGATAGGAGGTACCTCCAAAGGAATCCCATTCACATTTGGAACTAGTTAAGAAAACACTTTCCATCCTCCTATAAATAAAGGGCCATTGTATGCAAAAAAGGAGAAGAATTTGAGTATTGTTATGCTACTCATTTTTAGCTTTGGGAAGCCATCTTCCTCTTAGAAAGATTTGGGCATCCATAGAAAGTGTTAGGACCCTCTCCTCTTGAGTAGTTCATCAGTATTTTCTTCACCATTTTCCTTTGTTAGCCATTGATAATAGAAATAAGACTTTGTACTTGGGGACTCAAGAGCCTTCCCAAGGAGGAAGAGGGGACTCATAAGTTCCCATATTTCTCCAAGGAGTATCAATTTGAAGATCACTTTACTTGGTATATCTCTCTTGTGTTTCTTTGTGCATTCATTTTAGGTTATTGTTTACTTATTTTAGATTTATTTCATTGTTTTGTATTTCTTGTTTCTTTATGTTAGTTGAGCCACTAACCAACCAACTCTTTGTTGTTTTTTCTAGATAACCTAACTAGATAGTTAAGGGACCTCCTTTTGCTCTCCCTTGTGACAAAAGGAACCCAATAGATTGGCCACCATACTAGGGACTTGAATAAAAATTCTCCCAAATTAGGTTGTTATAGTGTTCTTTCTTACTTGTTTGCATGTGCAAGGGTTAAAACCAGCCTAAAATCACCACTTTAGAGTAGGATTTTACCCCATAGAGAGAGAATTTTTTCAAAATTTCATCTTGCCAACTTTCCTATGTGTGCACTAGTTCGGGACAAGCAAAGGCATGGTCCGTGCACATCTTCTCTCTATTAGAACTCTCCAAATGTGTGGTTTGTTCGTTGTGCACACCAATTTTTTATTCTATTGTGTACTTGTCTTATTTTTGCAAAATTGTAAGGCTTGATTTGCCAGTCATACTTAGTAGATTAGATTTTATTTTAGCGCTTTGTAAAAGTGATTACAAGCAGACTGAGATCTCATTATTTCATTTGTAAACCCCACATCAATCATAGATAATTAGGGATATTAAAAGGAACCATAATATATTTGATTTCCTTGATTTCCACGTGGATGGCTTAAAAGGTTTTTCATTTATATTTCATAACAAAGATTTCATTTTACAAAGTCACCACATTAAACCGAGACTAGAAGACCATCTAAACCAACCTTGGAGTATTCTCTTTCCTTGCACCTTAATATGACCTTGGAAATCCGAAAAAGAGGTTTCTTAGATAAGTCTCCACCTCCCTTGGTAAATCAATTCACTTTCAAAAAGAGGCCAATCCTCTCTTAATTGTTGAAAACTAAATCTTAAAAGAGTTTTAAGGGCCCATATTCCCACATGCATGCAATTCTATAGGATAGTTTTCAATTTTTTAGAGTAAGTCACCTAAGGAGTTTAAATAAGTTGTAAGGGTCCATGCATGCCCACATGCTCACAATCTAGAAATAGTTTCAATTTTTCTAGATTAGAAAACACCTTAGGAATATAAAGGGTCCAAGTAAGGATTATCATATCTTCCATGATAGCTTAGGATTCCCTTTTATTTACAAGGGTCATTTAAAACAAATTTAATAATTTATCTAAGCAAGATAAGTAAAGGAACACAGGATGTTGACCATGCTAAAATATTGAATTTAACTTATTAAAAATTGTTTCACCATCACCACTCCTTGGACACACTCTCACATATTGAAAAATATTTTTTCTAGATACTTGAAACTCTTGTGGGCTTCATTTGTTTAGAAAAGGGTGTTTGTGCAGACCTTCATAAAGAACGAAGTTGGTCCATGACCCCAACTTCACAACCCTCTCTTATATTCTAAAAACAACCATAATCAACCCACTTTCTAACCTCGATAGGAGGAAAAAAAAATAATTTGGTAGTCTAGGTTATGATTTTGGGGATAAGGATCCAAATAAGTCCCCATCATCATTTCTCATTTGAAGCTTAGAAATTTGTGAATTAGGCTACCAATATCCTCCAAATCAAGAACTTATATACCATAAGATAGGGACACACCCATGAGGGTTCGAAGTCTTAGGTCCATTTTTTCTGTGCATGCCTCCTTGGGTCACCCAACCCTTGAAAAGCATCCAACATGTGACCAGTTTCTGAGGCCGGAAATCTAAATGTCATTCTTGATGGAGGTAGATTAGTAGTAAAAAATTAGGATTTATCTACCTAAGGTGGTGGTTCTGGGTTTCAAACACACCTTATTCATATTTTGAACGACTATTGGTAAATATCACTAGTACTTCCAGGATATGACCTCTTCACCCCTCATTATAACTGATTGTTCATCCCTTCGCTAGTTTCTCCTCAAGTGGGTTTTGTCCACAATGTCGAGAGATTTTTTGGAGGTTCGGTGTTATTTCAGAGGAATGAAGTTACATTGGATAGGACATGTACATTTTATTTTTATTCCCCCTTGATGAGTTACAAAATATCAAGCCACTTTTCACATTGTCTTGATGTATGATTTTTGACCACTTGAAGTACATGAAATTTTATGAATAGATTGTTTAAAGTAATTTGAAAGAATATTTTCCTATCATTTCTCACCACCATTTACACACACCCACTTCTGAGATAGAATCATAGGGGAACCACAGTATCCCTTCCATTCTAGACGCTTGAGAAATTTACCCCCAATTTTGGGCGGTGTTCCTAATTTCACTCAGACATCAACAATACCATCACATACAAAAATTAGTCCCATGGTACTTGGATCCGGATTATTGGGAGCCACTTTGCTTAGAACCAATATCCCAATAAATTCCCAAACAAACCCTCCACCACAAGGAGGCAGAGCCCAAAAGTTTTCACAAAGTACAAGCTTCCAAGGAACCACTTCCTCCCACAACATGGAAGGACCCACTCCTATCATGCCCCTTTTGAATTCACTCAATATCCCTGATAAAACTAAACCAATGAATGATCCCATATTACATGACCCCACTTTGTCAAATATGCTCACAAAACTACCTTCAGACATCCCTAAGTTTGAAGAGAAAGACAGAGAGGACCTTGGAAAACATGTCATGTCCTTCCACTTGTGGTGTTCTTCCAATAGAATAATGGAATATTCCATTCATCTACGGTTATTTCAGAGAACCCTCACTGTCACAACAACCAAATGGTATGTGGACAAAAAGTTCAGAACCCACCCAACCTTTGAATCATTACCCAAAGAATTCCTTTCATTTTTTCAACTTCCCATTTTTCATGATACTAGATCTGAAATCCTGTTAGAATGCAAGAAAAATACCACTACTCACATTTTGGACCATATTCACGAATGGCATAGATGTTGAAACCTTTGTAAAGAAGACACCACCCCACAATAAAGGATATATTGGTTCCATTGATCACTCTCTCCTACCATTTCTAAAGATGTGGCCATGACCCTCCCCCATACTAGATATGAAGCAATCACTAAGGCCCAACAGTTTGATCTAATCTACTCCCAATCAGGGTACCTATACACTATACTTCCAGATGCTCCTCTTCATTTTCCCTTTGGTCAAGACAAACCTGGAACATTGCATATTATAGATGGGTTTATCAGCTCGATGGCCCATACTCAACCACACAGAGAGTCAATACCCAAATATTTTACCAACCCCTACTTTCAAATATATGGGGGAGCTTCATATTACACTCCCCCAACCCCCCCATCACCATTCATGGCACCTCCTCTTCTCCCAGTGGGTACCTAGTTACCCACATCCCTTCCCCAACCAATTCCTATTCCGCAACTGGTTCCTCAACTAACGACGTCCTATAAACATAGTAATAATGGAGAAGCCTCCACTTCTTACAACCCATATGGACTCCCATACGGCAAACCATACTATCCCTTCTCCATTCCAACACAACATGTCACACCCCCACATGGAAAACACCAAGCGGGGGTCGATTTCATCCAACCTTACCCTCTTCAACAAGTTCAAGCTTTTGAATAGTTGAATACAACTAATCCACCTCACCAACCAAACAATAACTAGAATAAAGGAAAGAATAGGAACCAAGGATAAGGAGGGAACCCCCACCCCCCCCCTTCCTCCCCAAAATATCCTCAATCTAGGGGTAACCAACACCAAACAAACCAAAACCCCTAATGGGTAAATAATAATGGTCAACCTAGACAAGGGAGAAATAAAAACCTTCGAACCAATTACCCTTGTGAATTATGTGGCGAATATGGCCATTACACTCACCATTGCCTCCAAATTGTCGATTACAAATGGATGAAGGACACCATGAATCCCTAGTGGGCTCTCAACCATCAAGGTCCACTTGTAGGACCTCCTGCCTATATACCACCACCACCACCGATGGTATTACAAAACCCTATCCCACATCAAGGATTCATTAATACTCATCCATAGGTGGTCCAATTCCCACAACCACATGGGAAGTTTCCTCCACTCGAACAACCCCATCCAGGGAATGCCACTAATCGTAGTATCCTCCTCACTATGAAAGACTAAATACTCTTAGAAACTTGCAGTTTCCAATATGATATATCCCCTTATTCATTACCCACCACTTTTGTGCCCCCCAACCACCAATGGGACAACCATTGATGATCCCTCGTCCTAATACTGAATCCATCGCACACATGCCTCACACACCCTTGTGCAGGAATGTGCATAACCCTCATGCTAGGGCCACCCATAGCTACAGTCTTATTGATGACCTCGCTCAATCATCCGTTTCCATGTAATTTATGGAAGTACTTCAAACATGCCCTTCCCAATGAAAGGAATTAATTTCATAATTGGGGGCAGTAGAGCCTATCGACTCCCATATAATCACATTTGAATTAGATAGATCTGACCCGCAACTTCCATCGTTGGTCGCCTTCTAGATTCTTGTTTGAATCTGGAGTATCATGGTCCATCACTGCATCATCAACAAGGGCACATCCACTTGCTTTATGTCCAAATCAATCTCACAACTTGGTTCACCAGATTTTATCCCCTCCTCCATCATGCATCTATATTATGATGGTCACGCATCCCAACCATAAGGTGTGTATCAAAATGTGTCAGTAGAGCTGGGGGGAAACATAATTCTCATCAACATTGAAGTCATTGATGCCCAATTGGATTATAAAATCCTCTTCGGATGAAGCTATATGTATTCCATGCAGGTTGTAGCTTCCTCGGTCTTCTGTACCATCCTCTTCCCTCACAATGGAAAAATTGTCACCATTGATCAATTGACTCACCATGAACCTAACCAGTCAGGGCACATTGATAACATCGTGCCACTGATCCACTCTAGCATTGAATTAGTCCCAATGATACATGTCAGAACATGGTTATTTTAGGATCCATCTTTGATTGACCTACATAGCAAGGATTCCCACACCCCACTACTACCACTTTGTGTGTCGTCATGACCGATGGAGTTGAGATACCTGAACCCCCATCCATTGAGAAATCACCAAATTCCACTACCCCTTTTACCCCGATACTTCCTAACGAACTGCCCATACAGACTCCTCAAGATAGAACATTGGAGAACTCACTACCTATGGGTCAAATCCCCATTTGGCAGACAATCCCAGAGGCCATCACCCAAATTCCCTTCTCTTACCCACCCCCGAGAATAGCAACATACCAAGTTATTGCTACCCTAACTTTACCTAGCATGGTAATTTCCATCCTTGTATGGTATCTAGAGCCACTAGCTATGGTATTAGGTTTATCCCTTCCACCAAAACCAATCGTCCCATTACCACGATCGATGGCTCATCCAACCACTCACCCAATCGATCACTGTTGACATAGGGGTAGACCCAGGGTTCAACGCTACAACAATGAACCAACAAAACCCTAACTACCAACCCTTTCAACAACACCTACAAAGTAGATGAAGTCTCACCTGAGGTAGAGGTAGGGGTGGTTGCAAGACTCCAGTGTCTACAACCTTAGCTGGGACATAGATCTATGATTACAACACCTTAACAAGAACTTAGTAGTTACATTTCGTTAATATTCATCCTTAGTTACAGCGCAGCTAAACCCTAACAACAGATCAACATAGTATTCACACAAATCCAATGGATTCAAATACTAAGCATACCAACATAGGTCAGATCTATCATTTATTCACATTATTCATCACTAAGCTACCTTATCAGATTCATCTAACATACATCAGTTCACTAAGAATTCAATCACATAGACAAGGGAACAACCATAAATCACATAGCAACCACAACGTAGGATATATGTGGTTCACCCCCACCCTGAGGCTACGTCCACCAACTCTTCTTCTTTATTTATTTATGTCAATATTCTACATGCACAGAGCCATGATATCTTATTCCGCAAAGGATAGGAGATTTGCGCACCTCGCTAGACCCTCCTTACCTAAAGTACATCACAAATCCTTCCACAGTCTCTTACAATCACTTTCACTTATCTTTGCAAGTCTCACTTAGTATGAACAAAGAAATTACAATTACCAGTTGCACTTATCACTTAGCACACTCTCACACTGGCCTCTTCTTACATCACCTAGATATCTATTTATACATTTCAAAATGGGCATAAACATTGGTAAACCCATGATCCGACATCCTCATTCTTGTTACATAAGCCCAAAACCCAAAAATCCCTAAAAGGGGTCTGAGATCCTGCGATCTTTGCTTCGACTTGCGCTCCATCTTCGATAGCCTGTCAAAGTCCCAAAAGTAGGTCAAACATGACCAAGGATCCTCAAAACTTGGTGAAGGGCCAATAGGCCCCCAACACTCACCTGTGACTCATCCCGAGTCACTTGGTCTGGGTAGTTGTTCTTCAAAAGCCTCGAGCTTGGCTTGAGCTCCTTCGACCTGTTGCTGCATCAGGGCCTCCTGCTCGGTGAAATCTTGGATGACTTCTTTGTTGACAAATCCCTCTAAACATTGTTCAACTGCAATAACTACTTGTTCCAACTCTGTGCCTGAAACTTCAATCTCCTCAAACAGTTGGCAAGCTTCATCCTGGACTAGTTGGAGCCTTTGATTCACTTCCATGACTTTTCTCTGAATGGTGTGGACCTGTTGTTGAGCAGTTCACTGTTCTTGGCATCACTTCATCCTTTCAACTGCTGACAAGAGCTTCAAGTGCACCTATATTGTTGCTTCTTTCTGCTTTTCCTCTTGGAGCTGAGACTCCAATACCTTCCGATTAGTATCTTCAGTGAGTTTCTCATAATTTTCTGTGTTGCGAGCACTTAGCTGTTTTCATTCCAGAATGAATGCTCTGATCCTCTTGACTATTCTCTGGGAAGTGGCTTCTCTTTGATCTCGCACATCCTGCGGGGTATTGGGCACTATTCATAGCTCAAGGTCTATGATTCTTTGTTGAAGCTGTTGGATAGCTTCCACAAGCTGCTCTACTTGATGTTCAACTGGGTCTTCCTCCTTTTTCTCTAAGCCTGTCACAGAGTGAAGTCGGTCGAATGGTTATAATGCTTCCAACGGTCATATCACTTCTCCATGGTGAAGTGCCATGGGGTGTTATTATGACATCCCCGTGAAATTCCAATTTTGAAAATATTCCTTCCACGAAGTCCCCTCTGGGCCCTTTTGTAACTTTTCGATCTTTGCTCTCTTCTTACTAAATTTTTTATCCTTCTTCCCAGTGATCTTTGTCTCAGTATTCCTTTTTCCATTATGATTCTTATCTTCTTTTGGTCTAGCAGCTTCACGTTGTTGAGATTCTTTCATAGGATCATAGAGTAATACTTCTTTTCTATCTGTGGTAGGTTCTCTACTCGTCTGTGAATATTCTTTTGTTCTTTCAACTTTATGATCCAAGTTTCTGGTTCTCAGTAGGTTCGACCTCTTCTCTTGTTCTACAATCGAGTGTTCTATCTTCCTAGCCATGAAATCTTTTAATTCTCGCTTTTTCTATTCTAGGTCCTCCTCTTCTTTTATTCCAGTTTGATCTTTCTCAATCCAGTTTATAACATAGTGAATGGAGCCTTGTTCTCAATGAATCGAAAAACCTCAAAATATTCCTCTTTCGAAGCTCCATGAGCATTCATAGATACCTGGATGAGTCTTCCACAAAGGATTATCATCTTCATGGATGATTTTAGGGGCTAAATTTCGCTCATGGGCTAATTTTTCATGGTTTTTCCAAAAATGAGATTCGATATTTTAAAAATGATTCACCCAAATTCTATAGGATAAAATTATTTTACCTTGAAAATCGCCAAAATTTTATAAAAACTATATAAAATCCTTAAAAATTTGAATATTTTTACAAAAATATCGCCAGACATTTATAGTTGGCATATGAAGGATAAGTAAGATTTGCTAAGGTTTCTACATTTTAAAATAAATTTCCATCCTTAAAATCATCCATGATCATCTTTCCCCTGAATAATCCTATTCCTCCCAATGAAGGAGTCGTATCATCATTTCCTAAAGATTCCCAAGTTCTTTTTGTTATGATATTTACCTGTGTTTCCTCATCCAGAACAAAGTCTATGTCGAAGTCTCATATTATTTCTTCTATGCATTATTTTTCTTTGAATATCTCTGATAAGTTGATATCTCTGTGATCATTTAGGGTTTCTTTCATTTGAATTAGCACAGTCTCTAATTATGTCCAGGGTTCTGCCATGGTCCCAGTTTCATGACCTTCCTCAAGGTTTTCTTGTCTCATATTCATTCTGTCAAGGTTAGCAATCATTCTAGGGAAATCTAAAACTTCAAGGTCCATAGCTTTAAAACAAAGACAACTAGGTCTTCTTTCAGGGAATTCCTTAGCAATATGTCCCAGTCTTCTTCAACTGTAACAAAGGGTTAATCCTATTTTTTTCTTAAATGATCCCCAACCTTTCTTGTACTGCGCACTAGGATCATAGTAGCTAACCTACAAAAATTTCTTTCTAGGATCCTGCATCCATTTATTAGTCCAAACATTCTTTCTATGCATATTAATAACATATCTTTCATTATTTCTATCAGATCTACTCATATCAAACCTTCTCTCTTCTAGTTGTTTCCTAGTTTTCTGACTAAGATAACATTTATCAAACATACCTAAATCCATATTCTTGAAACAAAAATTTCCACTAATCTTACTTTCAACAGAGCACAAAGCTTCCAGATCTAAAACTTTCACTAATCTTACCTTTATCGGAGCACAAATCTTCGAGATATTACCTCTTTTCTTCGGATCTGACTTCTCTTCTTAGCACAGAGCTTTACATGTCAAGTAGAATACTGCGCACTAAGGCAATAAATCTATGCACATAGATTTCTTTCTTTCCTTCAGTTCCCAGGAATCACAGTTTCAGGTCCTGACAACGGAACCATATGTTGGCACAGGGACACACCCAGGGTTCAATTCTACAACATCGCACCAACAAAACCCTAACTAACAACCCTTTTGAAAACACCTACGAAGCAGATGAAGTCTCACCCGAGGTAGAGGTAGGGGTGGTTGTAGAACTCCAGTGTCTGCAACTTTGGCTGGGACACAACTTTATGATTACAACAACTTAAAAGGCACTTAGTAGTTACAGTTCGTTAATATTCATCCTTATTTACAACGCAGGTAAACCCTAACAACCGATCAATGCAATATTTATAAAGATCCAATAGATTCAAATACTAAGCATACCAACATAGGTCAGATCTAGCATTTATTCACATTATTCAGCACTAAGTTGCCTTATCAGATTCATCTAACGTACATCAGTGCACTAAGCATTCAATCACATAGACAAGATAACATCCATAAATAACATAGCAACCACAATGTAGGATATATGTGGTTCAGCCCCACCCTGGGGCTACGTCCACCAACTGTTCTTATTTATTTATTTTTTTCAATATTCTACATGCACATAGCCATGATACCTTACTCCACAGAGGACAGGATATTTGTGCACCTCACTATATCCTCCTTCCCTGAAGTACAACACAAATCCTTCTACAGTCTTTTATGATCACTTGCACTTAGCTCCACAAGTCTCACACAGTATGCACAAAGCAATTACAATTACCACTTGCACTTAGCACTTAGCACACTCTCACACTGGCCTCTTCTTACATCACCTAGCTATCTATTTATACATTAAAAAATGGGCCTAAACATGGTTAAACCCATGGGCCAACATCCCCATTCTCATTACATAAGCCTAAAACCCAAAAATCCCTAAAAGGGGGCCAATATCTTGCAATCTCTTCTTTGACTTGCGCTTTGTCTTCGATAGCCTATCGAAGTCCCAAAAATAGGTCAAACATGACCAAGGATCCTCAAAAATTGGTCAAGGGCCAACAGTCACATAGTTGAAGGTAATATTACCATTATAGGAGACCCTACCTATGGAACAAAGGGCACTTCCACCAACCAACGAGGAATTTTGGAGCGGAATTGATCAGACCGGGGTCCTTATTAGGCTACCAACAAAAGGTACCATGTAGTTTACAATGCTGGCATTTTCATCTTCTCTAGAGAGAAGAAATATCACTCGGAGCACAACCAATACGGAACGATAGGGAAGGGAAAGGAGAATACTTAGGAGGCTTCACAGAGATTTCATGATTCATCATGATCTTGCACAAGACATCTAACTACAGAATAGATATGAGCTCATAAACATTGGAACTAAAGCTACTTAGGTTGCGAAAAACATTTATACACAGAAACATCATATGGAACTTATGAAGCATAAGGAAGTACTGAAAAGATACAACGCATAAGCATAAAACGAGAATGACACGATCCTTATTTATATATTATCTTCATATATTATATCATACAACCTCAGAGATACAAAGTAATGCTCTATTACAAACTTGTAACTCTGAGCCCATGTCGCGGAGCTCTATTTTCCCAAACTGTATACAGATTACATTTACAGAAATGAAACCCAACCTATTAACAATATCAACGACAAGAAGAACAAAATCCTGATAGAACAATAAGGGGAGAACCCTTTTACAATTGTATTCATCCCATATATACAAGCTAAGAACATGCTTCTGGATTTGAGCTCCATGCTTTCTTGTTCTGTTGCAACTGCTTTTTCCTTGCTAACATTGCGTTGTCCTTTTCGCAATCAATTTATGTTACCTTTCCTCACTCTTCTATCCATCTTCTTCTATAGCTTACGCAACTCATGCTAATAGAAAAACTAGGACCGTATTCCTTCTTGTGCAGCTTCCAATCCAAAAACGAAGGGCCCAACAGGCTCCGACCACAATCCTTGACTCGCCCTGGAGTCAAGTACTCGGTTCTTTCACAACTTATAGGAGAAACTGTTGCTTTCCCTTGTCCTCCTTTTACTCTTTCCTTTACTCTTCTGATTGTTCTTTCTATTTATCTTCCTCTTCAAACGAAGGGACCAACTCTGGGACCAACTCCAAGGCCTACTTCTTGACTTCCCGAAAGCTCCCAACTTTATCCTGCCGTTTCCTAGCAAGGAGTGAGGCCTCGACGACGAAATGTTGGATCGCATTTGTAATACATCCTTTGGTCTTGGATGTGACCAAAGAGTTCCATTCAGAGTTTATTGTTGCATTGACCTGATTCATTTTCATGTAAAATATCTGAATGATAGGTTCAAATTCGTGCAACTCCTTCTTAGCTACAGATGCTGCCTCAAACAGGGTATTCAAATCATTTTTCGCTTGCTAAATATGATCAAACTTTTGTTGTTTCTCGAGAAGATTCGTCATAGCCGCAACTTCCCCGTTCAACACCTGGATTATAGTACACATGTCCTCCAAAGTCTAGCTATGCCTAGTGATGATTCCCACCCAATCACTGACTTCTCTAAAAATATTTGTGCAATCAGTTATGATCTTGTGTAGTGATGTTTGGGCATTGTTTCCTTCCAACACTATCTTCTCCATCTGCTCCTGTAGCATCCAAGGCTATTTCTCTGCTTCTTTCCGAGTCTTCCGCAATTGCACTTTGAGATTCTCTACTCGAATGGCCAATTGTGACCATGCTCCTTGCAGTAATTCAATCTGATGCTCAGGATCTCCTGCATCACTGGATTCTGAAAGTTTGGGTGCAACCTTCTTATTTCCAGCCATGCTTCAACAAGCCTCTCTTGAACTCTTTCTAGTCTATTCTCCACTTGGATCTTGGCATGTTATTCTTATTTTCTACATGCTTGCACAAGGATTGCTTCCTCTCTTGCAAACTTTTCAGACCTTTCATCTTGTTAGAGACTCTGCTCCAATTGATCAATTGATGCTCTGATCATTCCAACTAAGTGCATTGTTGGCCACTGTGAAAGGTCAGTATATGAATAGGTTGTGTCCCTGGGTTCTCGGACCTGAAGTGGAAGTCCATTGGTCGTTGAATGTTCTAAGGGATTCTCTAAATACTCCTCTCCTGTGGATGGTCTTGGCACAATCCTCAACCTCAATGTTGATGGCAAGAGTGTTAGGACCTCTGTTTTGGCCAGGCAGAGTTGCAGAAACTTTGCGCACTGTTGAGGGTTTTGGAGAACTAGCTCCATATGTTCCTTCTTGGATGTTGTGCTTTGTGTTGAAGTTGACTCTTGTTCCTTATGAACCTCTAGTAGCTCTATCTCTTTGCATGTCTCCACTTCCAAAGTTTCGTTTCCCATGGCACCCTCAACCTTGGTCGTTGAGGGAGAGTGTTGGGGACTTTGAACTTGTGTTTTCTCTACTATTTGAGTGTTCTTATGCTGCAAAAAAGGTACAATCTATTGGTCCTACACTTAAGGGTTCGGTCCAATCAATAGAAATCTCTTCTCAAGTACTTTTCTATTTCGACCAGAAAGTTTTGGTCTTTACTCGAGTAAATCTCGGCTTGTTTCTAGGAGTTTTGGCCTCTATTCAGGTAGTTATGGGGGATCGAGCTACATGGGCTATGGATCAGTGGTTTGGGGTGGGATGTTGGTTTATGGGGGTGGCAACTAGGGTTGTGGTGGTGATGGAGGGTGCTCGGTGAAGATGGTGGATGGATGGGTTTCAGGCTCAGGATCATCTTGAATATGTATGATGGGGGCTGCTCAGACTGCTAAGAGAGTGGGAGGATGACAAATGATATGGGTTGGGGGTTCAAAACCTTACTCGGTGAGACCCCCATTCTGATTTTCTTATCCACTGGTTCTGTAATGAATGCAACACTAAGGATTTCATTGACACATTTTATTGTCAATACATCTTGCTCTGGTAGTTGCGGGAACACCGACAATGTCCTCTTTTTGCGATCTAATGGTTGTGTCTCCTCCTCTTCTTCAGATTTAGTCTATGCAGGCGATTATTTCTTCTAGGATTCTGAGCCTGAGCTCAGTCCTACCCCTTCTTCTTTACCTTTCTTCTTCAACATCTCGATGGGAAAAACGTAGTGCATCCCTGACTTGTGCGGGTTTCCTTTCACTCCAGGCCATGACATCACCTCCTTGTCGAAGGCCTCCTTGTCCAAGTAGAATGACAACATCCTTGAGTGGAAGACCTACCTATTGGCATACCTTGACCATACAAATATATGGTGTCGTTTCATGCTGAAGTATATGTTCCTTGTATTGTAGAAGAGGATCTCCTTTGGAATGCACAACCTTTGTGTTGCGTCGACAAGCTTGTTATACCACTTGTATGATGTTGTTTTTTTGAAGGCTGTGTTCTCTGAGTCCGCCCTTGAATGTCAGGGCTCGAACATATTTTCTAGGTGCCCCTTATCTTCTAGCGCCAATGGTCTTCTAGTGAGTGGCATCCACTTGAGCATTACAAACACAAGAAAAAAGTAGCCATAGGTGAAGGTACCACCTTTCTCCCGGGCTTCCTCGCAAGAGATGAGTAGTTCCTTCAACAGGTAACTACAACGCCATTGGTGCAAAAATCTGCCACTGATAATGCATCTAGTGTGCATTCTTCCTTGTAGTACGACCTTATTACTTTTCTGGCTATGATGTAGNCCCTCTCTGTGTGGAACCTTTCTTATAGGATGGGTTCCCCTTTCTTTTTTCCATTGTTGGGACCCTGGAATTCTTTGGACACATCCTTGCCCTCGAGGGATAGTCCCATAAGCTGGTGTATGTCTTCAACCTGGATTGGATATTGCCTATCCAAATACATACTTATGTCGTGCACCCTTCTGATCAGGAACTTGGTGCACCGCGCAACTTCTCTAGTGGTACCGAACACTTGTAGGTCCCCGAGGTTCATGATAGTTGAGTTAAATAGGTTAATTAATTCAGGATTTGGAATGACCTGCATGCCTCCCAAATCGTTTGGAGCGATACTACTGAAAATGTCTATGCTCATTTGGGGGAACAAGAATTGATCTATTAACTCGAGATCGAGGATCTTGACCTCCTCCACCTTCCCCTTGAGATCACCCACGACCTCAAATCAAGGGTCGCAGGGCTTATCTGGTACTGCATCTTTAGAAATGATGCTTTGACTTCCTGTAGCTCTTGGCATTATGATTTCTGGATTCTAAACAAATTCTGTGGTGAAACAAGGATTGGGGATCACAACTACGGGTCTTAGGATTACACGGGCTTTCTCACTTTGCAAAATTTGAAAATCGCTAAGTGCTTTCTAGAAACAATGCATTCTACGACGAGTTCTCAAAGCCTTACACTCAGGCTTAGCTGGAAAGTTCGGTAATAATTGTTTTTCATCATTACCATATGGACACAACTTGGATCTGAGTTGTCCAACGGGATGGGTTAATGGGGTAAATCCGATTGGGCGATTCTGGAATTTACTGTGCAAGTTGGATAGGGATGTGGCCGATTACAGACCTTACCCTTTGAAAAATGAGAATCTCAGCACAAATACCGATGGAATCTTCGTGTATCGCATTTTTATGGCTTAAACGAATTCAGACATGGTACCATAATAGTAATAAAGGTTGTGACTGGACTAGGTTCATGTGGCACATGGACTCATATTGCATTCAGATTCACTCTCCCTCTGACCATAAAGGGGTCCCTGTCATATTTAATGACTATCATTAATAGGTTCTTGCCACTTATGATCCTATGCTATTGAGTAAGAAATTCTACATCAAACAACACTTAGACAGAAAAATAAATGAACTACATGTCATGGCGCATGACTGCACGTGTTGAATTTATTAATTGAATTTACAAAAATTGCAGAAAAACTCAATTCTAACTACTATACATGCTCCTTTGTACTAGAGAAACATTCCTTTAGCTCAGTTCTGAGACATATAGGGTTTCAGGAAATCACCATTCACCCATCCTGGCTGCAACATACCATCAAGTTGCAAAAGTTTGACTTCTCTAGAAGGTCGAATCTCCACAACTATATATGGTCCCAACCAATGCATGCACAACTTGCTTGGATGATTCTAGTACCGAGTGTCATAGAGTAGGACCTTGTCTCCTTGCGCAAATTATTTAGTCTTAATATGTTTGTCATGACAAGCTTTCTTCCTTTCTTTCTCAACTGACTAATGGAAGTCTGCTAAAAACCTGGTCTCTTCAAGTTCTTTTAACTCCATGAGTCTCTATGCAACTGATTCTTCCTCCAACATGTGTGTGATCCGTGCAATGTACAAACTTGGAGTAATGAATTTTGTAGGCACCACAACCTCTTACCCATAAACTAGCTTAAATGGAGTGTACTTGTGGAGTTTCTTTGTGGTTGTCCTGTAATCCCATAGTACTATTGGAACTCTCTCATCCCAATATTCTCTGTTTGCACAAAAAACCTTCGTTAACCCTCTCTCCAGAATCTTGTTAAATGCTTCTACTGTTCCATTGGATTGTGGGTGGTAGGGGATACTTTTATGATGTTGGATCAAGAATTTTGTTGTAATCTTCACTATGGTACTACTGATAAAATGAGCTCCCTGATCACTGGTTAGACTCCTAGGACATCCAAATCGAGTGATACTATTTTCAAAAATCAACCTAGCAACAGTATCATTCGAAAAATCCTGAACAACTGCTGCCTAAACCTAACGTGTAAGGTATTTAGTGGCGGTAATAATGTATTGAGCCTTTGAGTTCTTAGCTATGGGGTTGATCGTCTAGATGTCAACCACCCACTTCTCAAATGATTGTAAAGATCAAACTAGTTGAAGTGGTAATTCATCTCATCGGGATGGCTTACCCACTCTTTGACACACATCGCATGATCCAACATATACCTTTTCATCCTTGAAGAGCATGGCCCACCATAGTTTATCTTGGAGAAGTTTTTCTGTAGTGGCATTTCCTCCTTCATGACCTCCCGCAACTCCACTGTGGCACTTCCATAGTATATCCTGTCATTCATGATCTAGGAAACATCTCTTGAGGATACTATCTAGTGCCAATTTATACAATTTACCTACAATCAACTTATAGTCTGCTGCTCTAACCACCATATGGCGTTCTGGGTTGCGGAATATGTTTCTGGGTAGACTCATGTACTTAAGAAGACTGTTATGTCTTCCAGGTACTTTGGTATGGCCTCAACCTGGAATAGGTCTGCATCTAGGAGTTTATCATCAACTACTATGCCACTTTCCCCTAACTCTAATATAGACAGGTGATCAGGCCCTACGTTAGATATTCCAGGATTAATGATTACTTCAAAAGAAAATTCCTGAAATAATAGAAACCAACTACAAATTCTCCCTTCCAACCCAAGTTTGTTAACTAGATATTTTAATTCATAATGAACAGTAAAGAACTTAAAATGAGAACCTAACAAATAATGTCTAAACTTCTGCAAAGTATAAATCATATCTAAACCGTCATTTTATGTCGTTGTATAGCTGTGCTCAGCTTGCGACAACTTCTTGCTCACAAAATAGATAGGATGATCCATGGCTCCATCTCTTGGTTGCGCTAAGACAAATCCTAAGGAAATACTTGAAGCATCTACGTGGACATGAAATTCATTTTCCCAATTTGTGAATATCAGAATAGGTGCTTTGTTGAGCTTCCCCTTTAGGGTATCGAACACTTTATCACATTCTGGGTTCTATTGGAATACTTCAACCTTCTTTAACAGATTTTCCAAAGTTGCAGTGATATTTGCATATCTTCTGATGAACCTGCGATATAACCCCATGTGCCCCAGCGTGGAGCACAACTGCTTAGCACTCATAGGTGGTGGCATGTTCAAAATAACCACAACTTTGGCTGGGTCTACCAATACTCCCTCTCGGCATACTATGTGGCCTAACAAATTCCCATGTGGTACATAGAAGATACACTTTCGGATATTCAACAATATCTGCAATTATCGAAATCTATCAAACATCAGATGTAATAGCGCTACATGTTCTTTGAGAAGACTGTATATCATCCAATCATCCATTTAAATTTCTATAAACTTGTGAATAAATTCTCGGAAAGCTGCTATTACAATCCTAGGTAAAAATGGAGGGGAATTCTTTAGGCCTAATGGAATCACATTGTAGGAAAATGACTCCCATTCTCTTATGAATTTGGTCTTCTTCTTGTCCTCTTAAGAAATCCTTACTTGGTGGTACCCTGAAAATTCATCTATAAATGAGTACGATTCTTTCCACACAACTTGTTCTATCACCTCATCAGTAAAAGGTGTTCGAAAAGGGTCATGCACACAGGCATAGTTAAGGATTCTATAGTCTACACAAAACCTGATATCCTCTATGCCTTTCTTGCTTTGGATGAATATTGGGCTAACCCATTCCTCTTCTTCTACTGCAAAAATAAGTCCATCTTCCAACATCTTGTCACTTCCTTCTTAACCTTCTCTTTCACTTTGGGGTTAATGAGGTATGGTCTATTCCTCACCCACTTTGATCCTAGTTTTAATTCAATTTTCACCTCTCCCATAACTCATTTAATCCCTTTTAACTCTGAAAATATATTTGGGAACAAGTCCTCATATTCTCGCACCAAACTATGTATTTCTTGACTAGTTTTCTCATCCCATTAATCTCCCACCATAGCCATCTTAGGTTGCTCTATGGTCCCTATATTGACTTTGCGCAACTTCAATGGGTGATTATAAGAGCCATCAGTCTGACTGGGTATGATGATCTGGATTTATTTGTTCCCTTCTATCTCTTTAATGGCTAGGTTTCTCAATTCTTCTAAATCATCTTGGATTTGCATATCCTTCTCAATATTATAGCATTCTATAGGTCTCTTGTCTAGGTTTAGGTGAATGTTAGTATGAAGTTCTTGGCCATGCTTTTCACATACCACTAGCTCTGATTTCTGTTTACTACTGTCTGTAAAAAGAAATTCTTCAATTCTTTGCAGGACTACCTCAAGATCAGGCTACTTACTTGTAAACGAGAAGGCCTTGCAAAAGTGATCTGCCAACGTTTTCCATTCGTTCATATTTCTTTTGGTTTCTTCATGCATGAACCAAGATTTCGGGATTGGACATAGTGAGTAGGGAAATACTTGAACTGAGAAGCGATAGGGTATTTCCGCAACTTGCAACTGTGTCACTTCAATATGTTCTTTAGGATCAGACTCTTCATTGAATAGTTGCACAACTTATAAATTTGTCTGCATATCTGATTCGAACTCCTCCTCATCTTGAAATCTATATTTGATAGCTTGCTTCAAATCGTCCCAATTTATAAGTAAGGCTTTGTGATTGGCCCACCATCTAGCAGGGGTGTCTTGGAGGGATAAATCTAGTATTGAGATATTTTGACCCGCCACTACCTCTTCTTCCATGTTGAGCAGAAATCTGTCAAGTCCTGAGGTACCATTATACACTAGGTTTTATCTGACCTCAGTTCCAACCCATATAGTTTCCTTGACAATTATGCATCTCCTTGAGAATATTTCACGTGAGCCTTGTTGCCAACTTTCAAATGCCAGTTTTGAATATTCGTCTGTTGATTGTATACTCCTCCAACTTACTGATCCATCGGCGGCACGATTTGTGTAATATTCTCTTGTTTCGGCTATTACAGTGTACAACTGATACAAGTATTCTCCCTCCATATTGTTGTTTGTTGGTTCTGTATATATGGGGCCTACATACGGATCGAAGGCTTGAACTTTGATTCCATCTACCTCAAATTCCATAGTGTCTTTCTTTAGGTCGATCACTGGATAGTTTTCATAGGCCCAATCAATACCAAGTAGGGCATGATAAGGGTCTTAATCCCCCATGATCTCAATCACCTCAAAATAAGCTACATTCTTCACTCCTAAAACATCTATTTCCATATTCTCTAGTCTTCCTATTGGGAAAATACAATATTGGTTGGCCATTCTTAGCTGGATTGGGGAATATGTCAACTAGGGATTTCCTAGGGCTTCCCAAGTCTTTTTAGGAAGAATGTTCACATCAGATCCTAAGTTTAACATAATATCCTTAATAAAAAACTCATATAGATAGGCTACTAGTATGAAATTTCTTTCAGTTCGTACTTTCCTTCTCTACACTCTCTGAGTGCTCTTCTCAGGAAGATTATTCCTTATTCCTGCTTCTATGGGCTCTTCATTCCCTAAAACTAGGTATATCACATTACACAACTTTTTGTTGGCATGTTTACAGGAAGGTGTGCTTGTCATTTATGGAAATATCAGAGTATGCAGCGATGGAAAAATAGGAACAACGTAAGCTCAGAAGAGATAGTGCAGAGGTGCATGCAGAGTGCAAGAGTGTGCTTGTTCATTTGATGGAAAACAGGTAGGTAAGGAATATCATCAATGCAGGGATAATGGCATGGAAATATTAGAAGCGTAAACTCCATTTCGGAGTTTCGGATATCGGGCATTGGAGGATTCAAGGAAGCAACTCATGACAAGAATGCCGAAATGGCGAAATGCGAAACGCCAGAATACGTTGATCCGACTCCATTTCGAAATTTCAGATACTGGGCATTGGAGGAGTCAAGGAAGAAACTCACGACAAGAATGTCGAAACGAAAAAATTTGAAATACCAGAATACATTGATCCAACTCCATTTCGGAGTTTCAGATACCGGGAGATTGAGAAGTCAAGAGTCGAGACTCTTCAACACAGGAGTCCCAGAGTTGCGAAATTCGGAACCCCGAAATCCTGAAACAAGCACATCAACTGAAGTTTCGGATACCAAGAGATTGAGAAGTCAACAGTTGAGACTCTTCAACACAGGAGTCCCGGAGTTGCAAAATCCAAAACCCCGAAATCCCGAAACAAGCACATCAACTGGAGTTTCGGAGACCGAGAGATTGAGAAGTCAAGAGTCGAGACTCTTCAACACAAGAGTCTCGAAGTCGCGAAATGAAAAATGCCGAAATCCCGAAATAGGCACACCAACAAAGAGTTTTGGAGACCGGGAAATAACTCCATTTTGGAGTCCTAGATACCGGGAGTTGAAGTGTTGAAACACTTCACCACATGAGTGTCGAAATGCAAAACGACGAAGTATCGGATCGATGATCTGACTCCATTTCGGAGTTTCGAATACCGGGAATTGAAGTGTTGAAACACTTCATCACAGGAGTATCGAAGTGATGCAGGAGCATCGTAAAGCATGAAAGCATAGCCAGCAGCGAGATAGCGCGAAGATAAGAGAGAGTTGGAAAAGCACTGAGCACATTTTTTGAAAATGTTTTTCAATATTAATGTATTCATTAAGTGGAGGCATGCATGTATTATTGTAAAAGGACCTTGAGCGATTCACTCCCATCCATAGTAGATAGGAGCCTTTATGTGTAATAAATGTAGGTAGATAGAATTTAATTCTAGATTAGATAGTTTTAGGAGCGAGGAGGGAAATGGGATATAGACACCCTCCCTTGTATTATTGTAATAATAAACAGCATTATGAGAAGAGAGCATAGGAGAGAATAAGCAGAGAACTGTGTAGAGTTAACCCCATGTACAGAGGTTCTGGATTAATACAAAAAAAAATTAGTTCAAACTCATGGTGTCCAATTGCTTTTGTGTTGTATATGCTGATTGATGTTTGCTTGGTTACTCTTTGTTATGCATTTGATTTGATGTGTGAATGTATGATTTTGTATTAAATGTTTGAAATCTGAAGAGATGGAGAGTAAAGAATGAGTTTCAATTGTTTCTCTGTCTGATCAACAGGTTTCCTGCAAGGAGTGCAGAGAAGTTGTCCGTAAGGTGTGCATTGACAAGAGTCTAGAGTTTCATCTCTGAAATCTCAGAAGAGATAACGTTATTCTCATTCTCTCAAAAGTGAAAATTAAGCACAAGATCCGTGCAAGGAGTGCGCAGGATGAGTGGAGTCTCAGTGTTTGCAGACTGAGCGAAGTTGTTGAAGGACTACTATTATAGGGAGTGTGTAGAGTCGAAGGACTTCAATTATTTGAAGTAATTGAAGGATTTTCCAAAAGGAGTGCATGTGGGAATCTTCTTTAAGACTCAAAGTTGGAGAAAGATCAGGAAGTTTAGTGCCTTGAAGCATCGGGGTTTCGGGCATCGGAGGTCCGAAAGAGAAGTTTTTCAACTTCGCGAGTGGCGAAGCTACGAAGTGAATCAGAACCATCCATTAGGAAGAGGACAAGTGGCAGAGATCTAGGGATCTCGTGAATTCATGGTTTCATAAGGTGAAATCCCAAAGTTTGGGTACCCCAAGTTGCGAGAAGCGAAGTCACGAAGTGTCAAGGTTGCACATAAGAGACACATGGCAGAACCACACTGTGGGCCCAGAAAATAATCAGCCGGACACACATCACACATTTTGAGGAGTCAACACCCTGTTGACCTCTCGTGTCTCAGGGACTCGGGAGATAAAGGGACGAAGGTTTGAGTGTTCGACTCGTGAAGTCATGAGTAGTGAGAACGAGAGGAGAAAGGTCAAATATTGCCTCTCGGGGGTTCAGAAAAGAAGGTGCCAAAGGTTGAACCTTTGAACTCGCGAAGGTGCGAGAGGTGAAATGTGCTAGTTCTTATCCTAGCCGATGGTCGTGCAAGGAGGTCACTAACAAAGGGAGAGTTGTACCCATTTCACAATCTTAGGTATCGTGAGATCAGAGAGGAAGAGTCAAAAGTCATGATTCGTGAACTCATGAAATCACGAAAAAGAACCTGTGGATCGATTTTAAATGGGATTCCAGCAGAGAATCCGAAAGAGATGATCTGGTTCGAAGGGAATATAGAACGATCCTATAGGTAGATCCTCGAATTGAGGGCCAAGTGGGTCTGCACCATATGGTATCAGAGCCTGATTCTTGTTTGTATATTTCAGGCAGGAAAAGCAAGAAGGAATTTCAACCATGCCGCCGAGGAGAAGAGACAGGCAAACACCCGATCTACCAGAGGATAGGGAAATTCCAAAAGGAAGGGGAAGGCAGGTGCAGAATCCAGAAGTGGAAAGAGATCTGCATGAAATTCGAGCCAGACTTGTGGATGTGGAAATAAAACAAAGGCGCACAGCTGATATTGGAGATGTTAGTGAGTCTGAAAGTGAAGATGACGCTAGACATGAAGAAGAAGAAATTGCAGCAGAAGATGCAACAAATGAACACTTGATTAGAGCTGTTGCAAGAATGAGTGCAAGAGACAAAATGGACATTCCAGTTTATGAGGGAAACATGGATGTTGAAGAGCTTCTAGATTGGATTAGAGTTCTGGACACATATTTTGACTATGAAGATGTCGAAGAAGACAAGAAGGTCAAACATGTTGTCATGAGACTTAAAGGACATGCAGCATTGTGGTGGGATGAACTGCAAGTTGATAGACGCTGCCAAGGTAAGCAGAAAATCAAGAGTTGGGATAGGATGATTGCAAATATGAAAGAGAAATTCATTCCCAGGGATTATCAGATTACTCTGTTTCAGAGAATGAAAAATTTGAGACAGAAGCTAATGACAGTAAAGGAGTATACTGAAGAGTTCTACAGGCTGAACATCAGAGCAGGTCATCGTGAAAGTAATGATGAAAAGGTTTCCAGGTATATGAATGGCCTAAGATACAAAATTCAGGATGAGATGAGCATGATGACCATCCGAACGGTGGAAGATGCTTATCAAATGGCTCTAAAGGTGGAAGAGAAGTTGAGCCAAAAATAAGGTCAAAGAGGCCGAGGCAGAAGTCAAGCCAGGGGCAAATCAGTCGTCCAAGATAGAAATCGGAAACCCAAGGAAGAATGGAAGAAACCTCAGATTGAGAGAGGTGGAAGTTCACAGAAAGGGAAATATGCTGGACAAAGAAGGCAATATGCTAATCAGAGACGAGAGTATGTTGATAAAAACATTTTTCCTCGTACTAGAGGTAGAGGAAGAGGAAGAGGTGGAGTGATAAAATTCTTCACGTGCGGAAGGGTCGGACACAAGTCTTATGAATGCCCAGACAAGAAGAAAGAGGAAGGAGAGACTCACATTGTCGAAGCACAGAGGTGAAATGTTGAGGTAGAGGATGCTGACGGTGGAAGATCGCTGATGATGCAAAAAGTTCTTTTGACACTAGAGAAGGAAGTGGAGAGTTCAATCCAAAGGAGCAGACTTTTTTAGACTGCTTGCAAGACCAAGGACAGGGTATGCAAGGTCATTGTGGACAGTGGTAGCACAGACAATCTCATTTCAACAGAGATGGTAGAAATTTTGGAGCTGGAGATGATTGATCATCCACACCCATACAGAGTTTCATGGTTACAAAAAGGACATTAGGCAAATGTCACTAAACAATGTTTAGTTGAGTTTAAAATAGGAGGGTATAAAGATGAAATACTCTGTGATGTTATTCCTATGGATGTTTTTCATCTATTGTTGGGTAGACCGTGGAAATATGATAGGAATGTGATTCATGATGGGAGAATGAACACATACACCCTAGAGAAAAATGGGAGAACTCACATGTTGTTTCCGATCAAAGATAAAGAAATAAAACCTGAAGTAAGTAACACTGTACTTCTCATGAGTGGGAAGGAAATTCTTACATAGGTTAAGAAGAAGGAGGAACCGCAATTCATTGTGTTCAAGAAGCCAAAGATTGTTTTAACTAGCACAAGGGTAGATGATTTACCATAAGAGGTTCAGGAACTGCTGGAAGAGTTCGCTGACATAGTAGTGGATGAACTACCTCGTTCGTTGCCATCGATTAGAAGTATAAGTCATCAAATTGATCTCATACCTGGAGCCACATTTCTAAACAAAGCAACGTACAGATTGACGCCATAGGAGAATGAAGAAGTCAAAAGACAGGTCTAGGATTTAATGGACAAAGGTTTGGTCAGAGAAAGCTTGATTCCATGTGCTATTTCGACAATACTCAGTCTGAATAAAGACGGAGGCTGGAGGATGTGTACTGACTCGAGGGCAATAAACAAAATAACCATCAGGTATAGATTTCCATTGCCAAGGATAGATGATCTGATGGATTGCTTGAGTGGAGCCAATTTTTTTTTGAAGATTGATTTGAAAAGTGGATATCACCAAATTCATATCAGAGAAGGTGATGAATGGAAGACAACCTTCAATACTAACAAAGGGTTGTATGAATGGCTTGTTATGCCATTTGGTTTAACAAACGCACCGAGTACTTTCATGAGGTTGATGAATGAAGTCCTGAAGGAGTTCATCGGAAAATTTGTCATTGTGTATCTTGATGACATAATGATTTTCAGTAAAACAGAGGCAGAGCATATGAAACATTTGGCTACAGTGATGCAGAGGCTACAACAAGAGAAGCTGCTGATAAATATGAAGAAATCCTCATTCATGAAGACAAAGCTCATTTATTTGGGTTTTGTTATTTCTGCAGATAAGTTGAGGATGGATCCAGATAAGGTGGAGGTGATTAAGAATTGGCCGTCACCAGAGAATATCTTTGAAGTTTGAAGTTTTCACGGATTGGCTAGTTTCTACCGGAAGTTCATAAAACATTTCAGTGGAATTAGTGCACCGATGGTGGACATAGTGAAGAAGAGGCACAAGTCTTTTCACTGGATGGAAGAGGCTGAGAAAAGCTTCAATTTGCTGAAAAGGAAAATTATGGAACAACCAATTCTGGTGTTGCCTAATTTCCAAAAGACATTTCAAGTAAAATGTGATGCAAGTGGATTTGCAGTAGGGGCAGTCTTGAGTCAAGAAGACAGGCTGATAGCATATTTCAGCGAGAAGCTGAATGAAGCCAAGATAAAATACTCCACGTATGATAAGGAATTCTATGCTATTATTCAGGCATTGAAGAAATGGAGGCATTACTTAATCCTGAAGGAGTTTGTCTTATACAGTGATAATAATGCATTGCAATTTGTGACTCAACAAGAGAAGTTGAATCAAAGGCACGTTAAATGGGTTGAATATATGCAAAATTTCACTTTTTTGATTAAACATATTTCTGGAACTGCTAACAAAGTTGTTGGTGCTTTGAGCAAGAAATGTTTGCTATTGCAGGAGTTCAGAGTCAAAACATTGGGTTTTGATGATCTCAAGGACATGTACATAGATGATCTAGATTTTAAAGAGGTGTATGAAGCAGCTGAGAATCCAATTCTTAGGGACAAAGGTCAATGGATAAAATACATGATCCAGGATGGATTGTTATTCAAGGGAAATCAACTTTGTATTCCAAAATGCTCCATGAGGGAGAATTTGTTGAAGGAGAAACACAATGGAGGATTGGTCGAGAATTTTGGTCATGAAAAGACGTTCACAAAGCTGAATGAGTTATATTTTTGGCCACGAATGCGAACAGACGTCAAAAGATTTGTGGACAGATGTAGATTTTTTCAGCATTCAAAAGGAAAGAGGCAGAATGCAGGCTTTTATCAACCATTACCCATACCTGACAGGCTGTGGGATGCAGTCAACATGGACTTCATATTGGGGTTGCCAAGAACACAAAGAGGGTTTGACTCAATCTTTGTGGTAGTGGATAGATTTTCCAAAATGGCACATTTCATTCCATGTCAGAAAACCAGTGACGCAACTCACATTGCCAATCTATTTTTCAAAGAGGTCATTCGACTTCATGGCTTACCAAGGAGCATAGTTTCAGATCGAGACACTAAGTTCATAGGAAACTTCTGGAGAACCTTATGGAAGAAGCTGGGAACAAACTTGTCGTTTAGTTCAGCTTATCATCCTCAGATGGATGGGCAGACAGAAGTCATGAACATGAGTTTGGGAGACTTGCTGAGGAGCTTGGTGACAAAACACCACAGTTAGTGGGACAACATATTACAATAGGCAGAGTTTGCTTATAACGACCCGCTTAATAGGATCACATGACAGAGTCCATTCCAAATTGTTTATGGCATGCAGCCAAGAGGAATTTCTGAGCTAAGGGATTTAGAACAGATTGCGACTAGGAGCGCTAGTGTAGAAGATTTTGCAGAGGCGATGAAGGAACTTCACAACCAGGTGAAGGAATGATTGAAGATTTCGAGCCAAGAATATAAGCGTAGAGCAGATCAACATAGGAGACAACTTCAGTTCAAAGTTGGTGATTTGATCCTTGCACATTTGAGAAAGGAAAGGTTCTCGAGTGGAACATTTAATAAATTGAAGATGAAGAAAATCAGACCATGTAAGGTCTTGAAGAAATTTGGGGTGAATGCATTTGAGATTGAATTACCCAATGCGATCGAAATTTCTCTGATATTCAATGTCTCGGATTTGTAACCTAATAAAGCTGAGGAAGCAAACGTAGGTAGTGAACAGCCAGAGATTCAGTGGACAAAAGAAATTCCAGTTGCAAAAAAGCCGCAGATGGAGTGCATACTGGACAAAAGAGTTGGTAAGAGGACCAGACGAAAGTAATACTTTGAATACTTGGTCAAGTGGAAGGGCCATCTAGTTGAAGATGCCAGCTGGGAGAACGAATAAGAAATCCAGAAGCATGGACAGACCATGCGCGAGCTCATGGACAGGAGCCCATGAAAATTTTCAAGCGAGGGAGTATGATGCAGGAGCATCGCAAAGTGTACAAGCATAGCCAACAACGAGATAGCACGGAGATAAGAGACAGCTGGAAAAGAACCGGGAACATTTTTTGAAAATGTTTTGAAATATTAATGAAGTCATTAAGTGGAGGCATGCATGTATTATTGTAAATGGACCTTGAGTGATCTGCTCTCATCCATAGTAGATAGGAGCCTTTATGTGTAATAAATGTAGGTAGATAGAATTTAATTCTAGATTAGACAGCTTTAGGAGTGAGGAGGGAAACAAGATATAGACACCCTCCCTTGTATTATTGTAATAATAAGCAACATTATGAGAAGAGAACATAGGAGAACAGAAGCAAAGAACTATGTAGAGTTAACCCCATGTACAGAGGTTCTGGATTAATACAATTTTTTTTTACTTTAGACTCATGGTGTCCAATTGCTTCTGTGTTGTATATGTTGATTGATGTTTTCTTGGTTACTCTCTGTTATGCATTTGCTTTGATGTGTGAATGTATGATTTCATATTAAATGTCTGAAATCTGAAGAGAGGGAGAGTAAAGAATGAGTTTCAATTGATTCTCTGTCTGAGTAAGTGATCCAAAATCAGATCCAGAAGCTTGACAGGGTTTAAAAATGATCAAAAATGAAAGTGCTTGGAATGCAACGAAACCAACACCATTGCGTCTATCTCATCTTCCTGATTTCGGTGGTATATTTACTTCGTCAAATGGGCTCCGTATGCGAAAGTTATCGCGTTCTGATCGAAAGCCCAAACAGGGAAAAAGTCAAAGGTCAACTGGTCAAAAAGTCAATGCTGATGTCAGCATGACATCAACATGTTGACTATGTAGCAGGTGACGTGGCACTCTTTGGCTGATGGTGATTGGGCAGGTTCGCTGACAGGGCAGACATGTGGCAGGCAACTGGACCAGTCAATGGTTGACAAGTGGCATTTGTCCGTCGAATGGGAAGGTGCCATGTGGCCCAGTCATGGGCAGCCACGTGGCACCCAGTCAAAGTCTAAGTGGCAAGTTATAAAAAATTAGTTGGGGTCCATGGGTTTCAAACCCACGACCAACACCAACCAAGCGCTTTGGGAGAAGCTTTTACCAACGCGCCATTATATGACTTGTTAATTATGGCATGTTTAAAAGTATATAAAGTGTAAAATGTAATATGGCGTGAAAAGGGGGGGCTGGGGCTAAGCCACAGTCCGTGGTCTATCCACCTAAATGTGACCAAACCATAAGATTCGGGCACATAGCGCGCACGGATAAATTTGTTAGCCGCGGGTCCTATGGTTGCGCCAACAGAACTAGGAGCTGGAGCGGAGGAAAGGGGCCAGCCTATGGGCGCGTGGCCATATGGAGGCCCATATGACCGAGTTTAGGGGGTGCCCAGGCCTAGGGGATTATCCCTTAATTTCATTCAAAAGTGGGTTTTATGCTATAGTATTGGAATTTTATTGTTAAAATGCCTGATTTTTATTGATTTTCTCCATTTTTGGGAGATATTGGGCATTTTTGGAGCCCAAATTTTGGGAGGAAGTTGGAGATGAGAAACCAACTTCAAATATATATAAACTAGGACTATTTGAGGCCATGGAGGACATTCAATGACAGAAAAGAGTAAAGTTATGCTGAAGAGAAGCCAAGCCAAATCCATTTTTATGCAGGGAAGCTTTTGAGGAGCAGACATTGTCGGGTCATTTTTGGGAGCTCCGGACGTCCGTTTTGCGTGCCATTTTCTTTGCAGAGTTATTGAGATCTGGAATAATATGAATAGATCATTATTGTAGCCAATGGGCACTGCAGTGATGTATTTTTGAGATTTTGAACATAAATAAAGAAGCCTCCCCCACAGAGACAAAGGCCCGGAGACATAGGCAAAGTTGTGCCGAACTCTGTTATCAATCTGCGTGTTATGGTTTGATATCTATTATTACATTTCAGATATGAATATGTGTATATGGCTGTCATAATTCCTCTTCTTTCCTCATTCTTTCACTAAGTTTCTCAAATTGTTAATTAACGCATGAAAAATTAAAACTCAACCATAGTCATTAAAAGATCCTACGGATCAAGTGGTATCAAAGCTAGTTGACATTTGGATTTGAGTTTTGCATGTTAACCAGGGAAAAGCTATAGTGTGGTGAAGGTGAGCTTGTTGCAGAGAATCCATTAATTGGATTGAGAAAGAGAGCTTCTCACAGCGAGAAGATGGCATCAGAAGAAGGGATTTCTCAAGATGAGAAAGAATTCCGAAAAACATTCCATGCTATGTCGGAGATGGTGAAAGTTTTGTACGAAGATTACTTGGAACAGAAGCGACCAGTTTTGGGTGGATCTTCAAAAGGAAAAAGTGAAGAGGAAGAGGACCATCCTCACATTCCTCCTTCACCTCCAACAACACCTCCTTCTTCTCCTTCTTCTTCAAGTTCAAGTTCTAAATCTAATGGAAAGAAAAATGTTCATAAGAATAAACATGAAATGCCATTGTTAAAACTTGATGTAAAATTTGAGTTGCCCATATATGATGGTGAAGTAAATGAAGAAAAACTTGATAACTGGATCAGGCAGATGGAGGTATACTGCAGTGTGCAACAGATCAAGGATGAGGCCACACAAATTTAGTTTTCATCTTTGAGGCATGTAGGTACAACTCTTATTTGGTGGCAAAGCAAGCTGCAAAAAGGAACATGACATGTGGAAAATGTATTTCCATCATGGAAGAGTTTCATTTCTGCACTTAGGAAACAATTCTATCCTTTGGTTTATAAAGAAAAAGCATTAATTGAATGGCAATCTTTAAAACTAAGAAAAGGACAAACAGTGCAAGAATACACCGATGGATTTCGAAAAATGGCATTAATGTTAGATATCCCTTT
>ML779813.1:88616-135771 GCA_009831015.1 Picea engelmannii
CTTAAATGGATAAGCAATCATCATCAGATGCACATAACAAAGCAGTGCACAATCAAATTTGCAATTTCATCTAAGTATGTGGATGAAGTAACTTGTGATGTTGTGTCGTTAAGAGAATGTGGAATGGTCTTAGGTAGTCCATACTTATATGATCGTAAGGAAATCTTCTACAGGACAAAGAATCAATATTAATTCACTAAAGTAGGTCAAGATTATGTGGTTCATGGTCATCATGTTAAAGCAAATAAAACACTTCAAACAATGGAACAATTAAAGAAGGAAGTGCAAGCAAGCAACAAACCAATAATTGTTTCAAATGAAGTAATTGATCTTAAGCAAGAACAAGACATGGTTGTTGAATGGAAAATCAATCATAAGTTGCTTCAAGATAAGCTCATGTCGTGCAGATATTTCAAGTATATCAGCTCATTTGCAGTCATCTTTTTTATGCTATCATTAACAATGTTTTCTACATGGATGATAGTGGTTTCAGTAAGATGTAACAGGGTTCAAATGGCTAAAAATATACTGTCAGTTGTCATGATTGTGTTCGAGTTGATCTTGATGAGATAGGTGCACAGGACAAATTTCAGAGACAGAGGACAAGCCAGGTGGCCTATCCCGAGCTTGTTAACTGGTCAGTAACCTTTTGGGGACCAAAAGGTCTTTTTATGGGGAGGTGTGATCCGAAATCGGATCCAGAAGCCTGACAAGGTTTAAAAATGATCAAAAATGAAAGTTCTCAGAATGCAATGAAACCAACACCATTGCGTCTGTCTCATCTTCCTGATTTCGACGGTATATTTACTTCGTCAAACGGGCTCCGTATGCGAAAGTTATCGCGTTCTGATCAAAATCCCAAATAGGTAAAAAGTCAAAGGTCAACTGGTCAAAAATTCAACACTGATGTCATCATGACATCAACATGATGAATGTGCAGGATATGACATGGCACTCTTTGGCTGATGGTGATTGGGCAGGTTCGCTGACAGGGCAGACATGTGGCAGGCAACTGGACCAGTCAATGGTTGACAAGTGGCATTTGTCCATCGAATGGGAAGGTGCAACGTGGCCCAGTCATGGGCAGCCATGTGGCACCCAGTCAAAGTCTAAGTGGCAAGTTATAAAAAATTAGTTGGGGTCCATGGGTTTTGAACCCATGACCAACACCAACCAAGTGCTTTGGGAGAAGCTTTTACCAACGTGCCATTATATGACTTGTTAATTATGGCATGCTTAAAAGTATATAAAGTGTAAAATGTAATATGGCATGAAAAGGGGGGGCTGGGGCTAAGCCCCAGCCTGTGGTCTATCCACCTACATGTGACCAAACCAAAAGAGTCGGGCGCATAGCGCACACGGATAAATTTGTTAGCTGCAGGTCCTATGGTTGCGCCAACATAACTAGGAGCTGGAGCGGAGGAAAGGGGCCAGCGCATGGGTGCATGGCCATATGGAGGCCCATATGATCGAGTTTAGGGGGAATGCGCCCAGGACTAGGGGATTATCCCCTAATTTCATTCAAAAGTGGGTTTTATGCTATAGTATTGGAATTTTATTGTTAAAATGCCTGATTTTTATTGATTTTCTCCATTTTTGGAGCCCAAATTTTGGGAGGAAGTTGGAGATGAGCAAAAAACATCAAATCTATATAAACCAGACCTGTTTGAGGCCATGGAGGACAATCAATGACAGAAAAGAGCAAATTTATGCTGAAGAGAAGCCAAGCCAAAGTAATTTTTATGCAGGGAAGCTTTTGAGGAGCAGACGTTGTTGGGTCATTTCTGGGAGCTCCGGACGTCCGTTTTGCATGCCGTTTTCTTTGCAGGGTTCTTGAGATCTGGAAGAACATGACCATATTAGTATTGTATCCAATGGGCACTGCAACAATGTATTTTTGAGATTTTGAACAGAAATAAAGAAGCCTCCCCCACAGAGACAAAGGTCCGAAGACATAGGCAAAGTTGTGCCGAACTCCATTATCAATCTGCGTGTTATGGTTTGCTGTCTATTATTACATTTCAGATCTACATATGTGTATATGGCTGTCATAATTCCTCTTCTTTCCTCATTCTTTCACTAAGTTTCTCAAATGGTTAATTAACGCATGCAAAATTAAAACTCAACCATTGTCATTAAAAGATCCTACGGATCAGCAAGAGGTTTCATGCAAGGAGTGCAATGAATTTGTCTGAAAGACATGCGTTGACAAGAGTCCAAAGTTTCATCTCTAAAAGATCAGAAGAGATAACATTATTCTCATTCTCGTAGAAGTGAAAATTAAGCACAGGAGCCATGCAAGGAGTGCGCAGGCTGAGTGAGTCTCAATGTTTGCAGACTGAGTGAAGTTGTTGAAGGACTACTGCTGCAGGGAGTGCGCAGAGTTGAAGGACTTCAATTCTTTGAAGTAATTGAAGGATTCACCGCAAGGAGTGCATGCGGGAATCTTCTTTAAGACTCAGAGTTGGAGAAAGCTCAGGAATTTTAGTGCCTTGAAGCATTGGAAGAAGGCGCAGCGATATCGTTTTGCAGGTGGACAAGTTTTGCGAAATATCATTTTGTTCAATTCACAGAAAACATTAAGGAGGAATTTGACGGTCAAAATCCTCCATGGAGGATTCGTGAAGTCCTGGAAGCCGTTAGATCTCGCAGAGGAGTAGGGGAGTTACGAAATCATTCATCCAGTGCAAGAGCGGGAAAATATAAGCCGCCCGATTGGGAGGACACGTGTCACGAAATCACGCGTATCGGGGTTTTGGGCATCGAAGGTCTGAAAGAGAAGTTTTTCAACTTCGCAAGTGGTGAAGCTACAAAGTCAATTAGGACCCTCCGTTAGGAGGAGGACAGGTGGTAGAGATCTAGGGATCTTGAAAATTCATGGTTTCGTAAGGTGAAAGCCCAAAGTTTGGGTACCCCAAGTTGTGAGAAGCGAAGTCACAAAGTGTCGAGGTTGCACATAAGAGACACATGGCAGAACCACATGGTGGGCCTGAGAAATAATCAGCCAGACACACATCACCCATTTTGAGGAGTCAACACTTTGTTGACCTCTCACGTCTCGGGGACTTGGGAGATAAAGGGATGAAGGTTTGAGCTTTCGACTCGCAAATTCGTTAGTAGAGAGAACGAGAGGAGAAAGGTAAAATCTCGCCTCTCGGGGGTTCGGAAAAGAAGGTGCCAAAGGTTGAAACTTTGAACTTGTGAAGGTGCGAGAGGTGAAAGGTGCTAGTGCTTAGCCTAGCCGGTGGTTGCGCAAGGAGGGCGCTAAAAAAGGGAGAGCTATACCCATTTCGCGATCTCGGGTATTGTGATATTGCAGAGGAAGAGTCGAAAGTCATGACTCACGAACTCGCGAAATCACGAAAAAGAACTTGTGGATCGATTTGAAAGGGGATTCCAACATAGAATCCGAAAGAGATGATCCAGCTCGAAGGGCATATAGAACGATCCTATAAGTGGATCCTCGACCTGAGGGCCGAGTGGGTCTACACCACGAAGTGCCGAAACACGAAATTGTGAAATATAGTTTTGAATAAGGCCTAGTCACTACCAGTGGTCACATCGTTGAAGAGCTATAGAGAAGAGCTCGAAGAGATAAGATCCTTTTTAGAGTTTCAGGGATTGGGAGTTGGAAGACTCAGAGTGACTCGTAACAAATTCGGGAAATGTTAAATTGTGAAATGCAGTTTCGAATAAGGCTGTGGTCATAGTAAGTGGTCACATCTACGGAAGATGGAGGAAGGAGCTAGTGGAACCAAGATCCATTTCGGGGATCACGACTTGGAGTTTCGAGACACTTGATCACATGAATGTTGAATTGTTGAATGTCGAAATGCCGAAATGCCAAAATGTCTATGTAGTCGGTGGTCACCACCGGTGGTCAAAGAAGTGGAAGGAGCTAGCATAGCCAGGCTCCATTTCAAGGTTCGCACTGTAACTGCTAGAAACCACTATAGGTATATGCCAAAGGACTCGAAGAGAATTCTATGTAATTGTCGGAGGAGATGAAGAGTCTAAAGGAATCTGCCAGTGGAATGAAGATTGGTCATAGAGGTGATTGACACATGGAAGAGCGTTGAAGCCTATAAGCTGCAACAGAGAGGTTGATCTCAACTATAAAAGAGAAGACAAAGAGTCTCGACTACTGGAGAGGAGATGGAATCTCGACATAAGACCCGGTGATGATGGACGGATGGGTGTAACTGCAAGAGAAGATGAAGAGTTGCAATGATGATGAGGCAGAGCACTCGACATGGAGAGAGAATGTAGAAGCATGGCGAGAGAGAATGCACAAGGGGCACAGAGACTATAAGTATGCAGAAAAAGGAAGAGATGAGGGTTGTTGTTGTTGAGAGTGATTCAGTCGTGAAGGAGGAGGGGTGTGCAACAACTGAAATACAAAAAAGGGGAATGGTGCATGGAATGGAGATGACACACAGAGAATAAAAGGAAGAAGCACAGAAATCACAAGGATGTGTGCAGCAATACAGTGAGACAATAAAGGAAGGCTGAGGTTCTCTTGTAGAGAAAAACAGAAGGTCAGAAAATGAAAGAAGATGCAAAGAGAGAGACACTGATACAGGAGAGCAGAGCAGCATAACATAATAGTGATAAGCCTGGTAAGCCAATGATAAATATTGTATCACTGTGATAAATTTATATATAGAAAACTTGATATTACACGGTGGTAGGGAGGTTCTAGGGAGGACTGTTGTCCTTAGAGGTTCAAGTGGGTGCTTGAACATAGGAAGTTGTACCTTCCATCTGCTTGCAACCAGAGAAACCAGGGTGGCAGGGTGGTGTAAGGGAGAACTATAGTTCTCTGTTTTATAGGTTGGTGCATGTGTGAGTGGAAGTTGGCGCTTCCATCCAGTTGGTTCTAGAACACTTAGGGAGTTGGTGCTTCCTTCTAGTGGGTGCTAGAGAAACTAGGGAGTTGGTGCTTCCTTCTAGTAGGTGCTAGACAAAACAAAGAGTTGGTGCTCTCAGCAAGTTGCATCTTGAAAAATAGAGGTTGTGGCCTCATTATGAGTAGGTGCTCATAAGTATGATAATGTACAGAATGTAAAGAATACTTATCATATAAAGAAGAAGAGGTTTTTACCCTTTAATGGTTTCCTCAGGAAATATCTATCTTTGTGTATCTCATATGTGTGAATGATGCTGAATGTTCTATTTCTTAGTTCCATGAATTATTGTGATTTTCATTTAGTCATCTGTAAAAAATTTAAAATAAGCATAATTGTTTAAGCACGTGAACAACTAATTCACCCCCCCCCATCTCAATTGACTAACAATTGGTATTAGAGCTAGCCCCTTTTATCTAAGGGTAGATCCTAGAGCTTAAGCATGTCAAGCCATGAAGGAAATTCAACCAATAAGGCCCCTCTGTTCAATGGAACAAACTTTTCTTTCTGGAAAGTTAGAATGAGAACTTACATAATGGCTTTAGGTGCAAATGTCTGGGATGTGGTAGATACTGGTTATGTAAAGCCAGTTGTACTAGCTAATAAGGATGACAAGATAGAATTTATCTTCAATGCTAAGGCTATGAATGCTATCTTGAGTGGGATTGAAGAAGTAGAATTTGTAAAAGTTATGCACCTAGGAACTGACAAAGAAATGTGGGACAAACTCATTAGCAGTTATGAAGGTAATGAAAAGGTAAAGGACGCCAAGCTTCAAATCTACAGAGTATAGTTTGAATAGTTGAATATGAAAGAAGATGAAACTGTTGGAAAATACTTTCTGAGAGTTGAAGAACTGGTAAATGCAATGAAAGCACTTGGTGAAAAAATTGAGGAGCCTTCCTTAGTTCAGAAAATTTTGAGATCTCTACCAGATAGGTTCAACCCGAAGGTTTCTGCTATAGAAGAACTTAATGATCTAAAAACCTTGGAGTTTGATCAACTTCTAGGAACATTGACTGCATATGAAATGAGAATAGTTAAAGATAAACCCACCTCCAGATAAGCATCATTTAAAGCAGACAAGAATGAGGATAATAAGCCTGATGAAATTGAAGCAAAATTTGTGAAGAGACTGAAGAAGGGATCAGGCAAATACAAAGGTAAACTACCCTTCAAATGTTTCAACTATGGTAAGATAGGTCATTTTGCAAATAAATGTCATCATAAAGGAAAGGATCAAACATGTGATGGTGAGGAGTAACACAAACACATAAATTTCTTTAAAGAGAATAATTTTAAGAAGAAAAGTCTTTGTGTAAACAATGATGATGATCCTTTAGATGATGAAGACAATGAATCCTCTATTGAAGATAAACTAAATGACTTCATACTTATGGCCAAATAGGATTATGATAATAAAATCATAGGAAGTGACGCTAATGAAGAAGAAGCTATGGTTGATATGGAAGGAGAATTGATCAGTGCACTGGAAGAGATTGATAGACTGAGAATTAAGAACATAAAGAAAAAAAAATTGTTGATATAGATCGTGAAAGACAGTAAATAGCCTGATGAATACTTTCTCTGCTAAAAGTAGAATTAGAAGAGGCAAAGAAAATCGAGGACATTCTGAAACAATAGTTATCAAAAAGGAAGGCAAGATGTAAAGCTATGGAAGAATAAGTAGTGAAAACTAGGAAAGAGTTGGAGAAGTTTCAAGCCTTGTATCATCAGAATTTGTCAAGTATCAAAGCCTCAGAAGGATTAGCCACCATTTTGAATCAACAAAGGAATCCAAAGCTGAAAAATGGTTTGGGTTATGAAGAGTGATAAAGTAGTGGTCAGCGAAGAAACAAAGAATCCATCAAGTTTGTCAAATCTACAAACAACAACAACAACAAACCTACAGAAACAAAGGAAGACAATCAGTTGCCCGGGAGGAGTAAAGAAAAAGGTGCCAGGACTAAATCTTTAGAACAAATAAATAATGCACTCCCTGCTCAAGGAAATCATCAGCATGGAAGAAATCGACCAGTTCAAAGAAGACAACCATTTTCCAGGTACCAACGTTTTTTCTATGGATATTGTTTCTTTTTTTCTAATTTTAGTCATAAAGTTGTAAACTGTTCTTTAAAATTAAATTATGACCAATCAAGACATTCAAGGTATAGATATCTACCACAACAAAGAATGAGACAACCAAGTAACAAACCACCACAGACTGCAAATCACTTGATGGATGGGAAAAGGACACAGGTTAAGCATAACAATCGTTATGATCCTTTACTCAACGAACTAGAATGTTATGTCTGTCATAACTATGGACATAAATCTATTGATTGTCGTTTAAGGAACTATGAACCAGATTTGAATTCCCCTGCTAAAAATGTCAAGGTTTGGAAGAAGAAAGAAAGTGACAAATGTGGATGTTGTTAGCTCAAAGACAAACGAAGCCTTGGTATATAGACAGTGGATGATCCAAACATATGACGAGAGACAAAGGTAAGTTTCTATCTCTAAGTGAAAGAAAATCAGGAAACATAACCTTTGGAAATGATGCTCCAGGCAAAATAAAGGGTAAAGGGATGGTGAGTTTAAGTAATGGAAAAGGAAAATCCCAAGATGTTCTTCTTGTAGAAGGGTTGAAACACAATCTTCTTAGTGTAAGTCAAATGTGTGACAGAGGATGCAAAGTGGTGTTCACATCCAAGGACTGCAAGATAAAGTCTGCAAACTCAGGACAAGTGGTGGCCAAAGGCATAAAGATAGAAAATAATGTATATGTGATGAAATAAGATAGAGAAGAGTGTCATCTAAGAAAACATGATGAAAGCAGGTTATGGCATAGGAGACTTGGACATCTAAACTTTGAGCACTTAATCAAGCTCAAAAATATCGAGGCAGTAAAAGATCTTTCGAGAATACCAAAACCCCAAGATTCTATGTGTAAACCCTGCTAAGTAGGAAAGATAACCAGGACACCGTTTAAGTCCAAGAGCTTTACTTCAATAGAGAAACCACTCCAAATAGTTCATATGGATTTATGTGGACCATCAAGATAGGAAGGCACAGGGAGAGAAAACTACTTCATGCTGATTATTGATGATTACTCCAGACTTACTTGGGTTGCCTTTCTCAAGGAAAAAGCTGAAGCATTTGAGAAGTTTAAAATATTTAAGGCTTTAACTGAGAATCAAACATGCAAGAGGTTAAAGGTAGTAAGATCAGAAAGAGGAGGAGAATTTATGTCAAGTGATTTCAAGGAATTTTGTGATAAGCATGGGATCAAGAGAGAATACACAAACCCAAGAACTCCACAACAAAATGGAGTAGTTAAGAGGCAAAACAAAACAGTGCAACAAATGGCCAAGTCAATGATGAGTGAGAAGAACATTGGTCAAACCTACTGGGTAGAAGAAATACACACATCATTCCATGTTCTTAACAAATCCCACCTCAGACCACAAAGTGACAAGACACCTTATGAATTGTGGTATGGGAGACTTGCTTCAATCAAACACTTGAAAGTCTTTGGGAGTAAATGTTACATAAAGAATAATGATGAGAACCTTGGAAAATATGATGACAGGTCTGATGAAGGTATATTCTTAGGATATGCTACAAATAGTAAAGGATACAGATGCTATAATAAGAGGCTGCATAAAATGGTTGATTGTATTGATGTAAAAGTTGATGAAGGAATCCCAGCAAGAGAGGTGTACAATAATGAGTCTTCTACAGAGGACACAACTAAAGATGAAGATGAACAGGTCCAAGAATTAGAAAATGAAGACTCTGAATTAGATGAAGACATAGATACTCAGACAAACTCAAATCAGCAGGCAACTTCAAATTCCTCCTCCAGAATCACTCAAAAGAATCATCCTACAAGTCAGATAATTGGTGAAAAAGACAAAGGTGTACAAACCAGGAGAAAGATAATCAAAAACACCGAGCAATCACATATATCTTTCATATCCATGTTGGAACCAAAGAAATTTAATGAAGATATCAAAGATGACCATTGGTTTAAAGCAATGAATGATGAACTTGATCAGATTGAGAAAAACAATATGTGGGAGATGGTCCATAGACCGGAAGGTAAAAATATCATTGGTTCCAAATGGATTTTTAAGAATAAGTTGAATGAGTAGGGACAAGTTGTCAAGAACAAAGCAAGATTGGTCTGTAAAGGCTATTCTCAAATAGAAGGAATAGATTTTGATGAAACATTTGTGCCCGTAGCAAGGTTATAAGCTATCAGAATATTTCTTGACTATGCTTGTCATAAAAGGTTTAAAGTCTATAAAATGGATGTCAAGTCATCTTTTCTAAATGGAGATTTAAGTGAAGAAGTATATATGGAACAACCAGAGGGTTTCGAACTAACTGATAACCCTGACTTAGTATGCAAGATGAAGAAAGATTTATATGGGTTAAAACAAGCCCCTCGAGCCTGGTATCACAAACTGGATACGTATCTCAAAGACAAAGGGTTCAAGAGAGGAAAAATTGACAACAATCTATATATCAAAATAGAGGATAATGATTTGATCATCGTGTTGGTCTATGTAGATGACATCATCTTCAGATGTAATAAGGATTCAATGGTAAAATGGTTTACTTCTGCCATGGAGTCCGAGTTTGAAATGTCTATGATAGGTGAACTATCATTTTTTCTTGGTCTGCAAATTACTCTGAGGTCTGAAGGGATGTTCATTTCTCAAGAAAAATATCTAAGAGAAATGTTGAAAAGGTTTAAAATGGAAGATTCTAAGCTTGTGGGTACACCTATGGTTACTGGATGAAAATTAAGCAAGGATGATGACTCACCTGATGTTGATCAAAGTTCATATAGGTCAATGATAGGCAACCTGTTGTACATCACAACATCTCACCCAAACATAATGCATGCTGTTGGAATGGTAGGAAGACATCAGTCTGCACCCAAAATGAGTCATTTGCAAGCTGTCAAAAGGATATTCAGGTATTTGAAAGAAACAATGACTTATGGTCCGTGGTATCCCAGAAATCAGAATTTTCAATTAACTACTTATTCAGATGCAGATTGGGCAAACTGTGTTGATGAGAGAAAAAGCACCAGTGGAGGAGCATTCTTCCTGGGTGACTCATTAGTAGCATGGCTTAGTAAAAAACAAGGTTCCATTTCTTTATCAACTACAGAGGCATAGTACATTGTTGCTGCTACCTGTTGTAGTTAGGTATTATGGGTGATTCAGACACTTGTAGACTTGGAGGTAAAATATGTTGCACCGATCCCAATTCATTATGATAACACTAGTGCCATCAGTGTGTCTAAGAATCTTGTATTCCACTCCAAGACCAAGCATATTCCCATAAAATACCATTTTCTAAGAGAGAAGGTCACCAATCAGGTTGTTCAGGTCCATTACATTCCAACCACAGAACAAATTGCAGACATCTTCACTAAACCCCTAGCCAAGACACCATTTGAATATCTCCGACAGAAGATGGGTGTCATCCCGTCTCACACCTAAGAGAGTCCATCCTGTTAGGGGGAGTTTTGTATTGATTGAATATCTGATACCTCCTAAAAATATTGCAATAGCTCAGGGGGAGCATGTTTTCTTTGACATTGATGTCAAAGGGGGAGAAAAGGAGTGGTCTGGACCAGATGCTATAGTTGGCGGTCCAAACAGTTTAGTGCACTCATTCAGGGTTGTCATCAATGCCAAAGGGGGAGATTTTTGGCATGTTGACAGGCAGATGTTCTTGTCATTGGTGGCAAGATCAGAGTATGCAGCGATGGAAAAATAGGGACAACGTAAGCTCAGAAGAGATAATGCAGAGGTGCACGCAGAGTGCAAGAGTGTGCTTGTTCATTTGATGGCAAACAGGTAGGCAAGGAAGATCAGTAGTGTAGGGATAATGGCATGGAAAGATCAGAAGCGTAAACTCCATTTCGGAGTTTTGGATACCGGGCATTGGAGGAGTCAAGGAAGCAACTCATGACAAGAATTTCGTAATGGAGAAATGAAAAACGTCAGAATACGTTGATCTGACTCCATTTCGGAATTTTGGATACCGGGCATTGGAGGAGTCAAGGAAGCAACTCACAACAAGAATGATGAAATGGCGAAATGAGAAACGTTGGAATACGTTGATCCGACTCCATTTCGGAGTTTCGAATACTGGGATATTGATAAGTCAAGAGTCGAGACTCTTCAACACAGGAGTCCCAGAGTTGCAAAATCTGGAACCCCGAAATCCTGAAACAGACATATCAACTAGAGTTCTGGATACCAAGAGATTGATAAGTCAAGAGTTGAGACTCTTCAACACAGGAGTCCCGGTGTTGTGAAATACAGAACCCCAAAATCTCGAAACAGACACATCAACTAGAGTTTCAGATACCGTGAGATTGAGAAGTCAAGAGTCGAGACTCTTCAACACAAGAGTCTCGAAGTTGTGAAACGCCAAAATCCTGAAATAGGCACACAAACAAAGAGTTTCATAGATTGGGAAACAACTCCATTTCGGAGTCCTGGATACCGAGAGTTGAAGTGTAGAAACACTTCACCATAGGAGTGTCAAAATGCTAAATCGCCGAAATGCGAAACGATGAAATACCAGATCGTTGATCTGACTCCATTTTGGAGTTCCAGATACTGGGAGTTGAAGTGTCAAAACACTTCATCACAGGAGTCCCGAAGTGCCGAAACGTAAAATTGTGAAATATAGTTTTGAATAAGGCCTGGTTACCACCGGTGGTCACATCGTCGAAGATTTGTAGAGAAGAGCTCGAAGAGATAAGCTCCTTTTCGGATTTTTAGGGATCATGAGTTGGAAGATTCATAGTGACTCGCAACAAATTTGCGAAATGCGAAATTGCGAAATGCAGTTTCGAATAAGGCTATGGTCATAGCTAGTGGTCACATCTGCGGAAGATGGATGAAGGAGCTAGTGCAACCAAGCTCCATTTTGGGGATCACGACTTGGAGTGTCAAGACACTTGATCACACAAATGTCGAATTGTTGAATGTTGAAATGTCGAAATGTCTATGTAGCCAATGGTCACCGCTGGTGGTCACAAAAGTGGAAGGAGCTAGCATAGCTAGGCTCCATTTCAAGGTTCACACTCTAACTACTATAAACCACTGATGGTATCTTCCAGAGGACTCGAAGAGAATTCTATGTAACTACCAGATGAGCTGAAGAGTCTGAAGGAATCTTCTAGTGGAATGAAGACTGGTCATAGAGGAAATTGACACATGGAAGAGCGTTGAAGGCTGTAATCTGAAACAGAGATGTTTTAGTTGACTATAAAAGAGAATACGAAGAGTCTCGACTACTGGAGAGGTGATGGAATCTCGGCATAACACCCAGTGATGATGGACGTATGGGTCTAACTCCAAGAGAAGCTGAAGAGTTGCAATGATGATGAGGCAGTGCACTCGACATGGAGAGAGCATGCAGAAGCATGGAAAGAGAGAATGCACAAGGGGAATAGAGACTATAAGTATGAAGAACAAAGAAGAGATGAGGGTTGCTATTGTTGAGAGTGATTTAGGTGTGAAGAAGGAGGGGTGTGCAGTAGCTGAAATACAACAAAGAGGAATGGTGCATGGAATGGAGATGGTGCACAAAGCATAAAAGGTAGAAGCACATAAATCACAAAGATGTGTGCAACAAGATAGTGAGACAGTAAAGGAAGGCTGAGGTGGTATTGTAGAGAAAAAAAGAAGGTTAGAAAACACAAGAAGATGCAGACAGAGAGACATTGATACAAGAGAGCAGAGCAACATAGCAGAACAATGATAAGCCTGGTAAGCCAATGATAAATATTGTATCATTGTGATAAATTTATATATAGAAAAATTGATATTATAGGGTGGTAGGAAGGTTCTAGGGATGATTGTTGTCCTCAGAGGTTCAATTGGGTGCTTGAACACAAGAAGTTGTAGCTTCCATCTAGTTGCAGCCAGAGAAACCAGGGTGGTAGGGTGGTGTAAGGGAGAATTGTAGTTCTCTGTTTTACAGGTTGGTGCCTGTGTGAGTGGAAGTTGGTGCTTCCATCCAGTTGGTGCTGGAACACTTAGGGAGTTGGTTCTTCCTTCTAGTGGGTTCTAGAGAAACTAGGGAGTTGGTTCTTCCTTCTAGTGGGTGCTAGAGAAAATAGAGAGTTGGTGCTCTCAGCAAGTTGCATCTTGCAAAACAGAGGTTGTAGCCTCGTTATGAGTAGGTGCTCATAAATATGATAATGTATAGAATGTAAATAATACTTATCATATAAAGAAGAAGAGGTTTTTACCCTTTATGGGTTTCCTCAGGAAATATCTGTCTCTATGTATCTCATATGTGTGAATGATGTTGAATGTTCTATTGCTTACTTCCATGCATTATTGTGATTCTCATTGAGTGATCTGTAAAAAAATTAAAATAAGCATAATTGTTTAAGCACGGGAACAACAAATTCACCCCCCCCCCTCTCAGTTGACTAACACTTTTCTATTAATTGGTCATTCTTAAGAATATAAGAAAATAACTGAAACCAAAGGTTGACTACATTTTGTGGTTGCTCAGGTTGTCTCATCATAACTACAAGGTTTCTGGGTGCATGGGGTGAAGCAGGGACTTGCGTAATATTAGGGTAAACAATAGGCTGAGGTGTTTTCTCTTTCATTTTAGTGCTAGGATTATTCTGAAATACTTCTATGGCATTTATAGAGAACAACTTATGTTTCATAGGATCATACCTGTCTTATTTAGGGTCTTATTTCTGGATCTGAGGTAAATTATCAACATCAACTCATGTCTTTGGTCCTCCTTGAGTGACGATGTTAAGGTTGAGAAATTGTCCTCTAATAACTCTCTTGATTTCTGAATTGATGAGTTTAGTTCCTCGTTGACATACCAAATATTCCCATTTTGAAATTAGTTATGGGTAGTCTTCAGTTGTGTGCCCATTGGTTCTGCAGTGAGAGAACCCTAGTTGCCTCAGAGGAGGACAGTCTCTAGCCATATGGCCTTTCTCATCACATTTATAAAATATTCTTTGTCCTCTTCCCCTAGTTCTTCGTCCTCTGAAGTCTCCTTCAGATCCACCTCCTCAACCTTTTCCTGGTCCCTAAGGGGTTTCATTCACCCTAAATGTCGTTTGATCCAACCTGTCTACAAGTGCATCCAACGCTCTACATTGATTAGTAGTATGTGTGGTAGATGCACAAAAATCATAGTGTACAATATTTGGCATTGTTGAATACTTCTTCATAATGGGGCACTGTCTCAGCCCATGCTTGTGGATTCAGAAAATATCGCAATACTCGACTGTTGGCACTGCTTAGCTCCCTAGAAAAGTATGATATGGGGTGGGGTTATGGAATGGTAAATTTATAGATACTTGCGCAAATCCTCCCGTGGGTCAAGGTGAGAGTCCCATCAGATTCAGAGGAGGTCCCATTCCCCTCATTCTTAGACATTTTTTCACCAGATGTCCTTCTATATAACATCCATTACACCAGACTTGCAGTCGCCCTAGTCTCAGTATTGTCAATTCTTGAATATTTTCTGTAAGCATTGATATTTTCCCTTGTAGTTGCGCCAAATTTGCATCTGTTGGGGGTCTGGTCACTGCCAAGCTCCCAGGATATCTTGCCATGGATTCAATATTCATTTATTTCTCCAAGGAATATGTCAAAGTGGATATCCACTATTTCATTAATGGAATCCATGTCAGAGGTAGGAATACCTAAATATACCATTCTCTTTTATGTTCCTCATCAATTTGATGCACTAACCTCCTTATAGCATCTTTAAACTTCTGGTTGTATTCCCAGGATGATTCACCTTCCCTTTGTTGAATCTCGTGAAACTCAGAAAGAGCTTGTTGTTCTGACTGAGGTAGTTTAAACTTTGTTATGAACGTTTTCCTTACTTGGTCAAGTGTGAATGCTTGACCTTGAATTCCTGGAACTCTTGGCTCAATAACCTTCATGTACCATTTGAGAGAAATACCTCTCAAGGTAGTCTAGAATTCAACCAACTTATTCACATCTGGAGTCCCTCTGGACCTCTAGATTGCTTCACACAAGAACCAATGTTTCTCAACATATTCATCTCCCATACCCAAGAATTCAGGGTATCAGGCAATCAAACCACCTGCGCGAGCAACCATTGTTGATCTTGCTGCTCCTATCAAAATAAAACCTAATGGTCCTACTTGCGACCTATCAGGGGATCCCAATATCCTCCCTATACTCGCCCTTCTCGATTGTGACTGACTAACCAATTATACTGGAACAAAATTAGCATAAGAAGGTAGTATTTAATTTACCACTTGTATATAAGACACTTGAGGTATGGGTGACTTGAGGCTGGCCCCACTGGATTCGGGGCGAGTTTCTTTGATCTGGGGGGTCTCGTTATCTACCTTTGGAGCAGTCTCTTCAGTCGGATTCCTAATATTTTCTGGAATCGGGGTTGAATATTCTCTTTCCTCTTCAATATCCATGCTGGCTTCCTTATCCCTCACTTCTACACCTTCTCCTTCTTGTCCACCATCCCAGGGACTTATTTATGTCTATGCTTCTCTCTCACTTAATATTTGACTGGTGAGTATTTCCTAACTTCTCATCTTCCACAACTCTCCCATGTGTTTTTCCTGTACTTCTCCTAGTCTAACTTATTTCCACAACTTATTGGACTGTTTTGATGCTTTCTTTATCTTACTGCGCCACCACTTCTCAACTATGGTGACTCTTTTCAAGGCTCGCTCTTCTATTGAATTATGCACATTATGAAACACCATTGGACACCCTATCAATATATACCCTGCTTTACCTGAGTTACATAATCTTATTCCAAAACCTACAAGTACACCACTGCTACCTACATCAGTATCCCTACCGACTTCCCTGGAACCTTATTCCTCCAAACCTCCCAATTTGAGAATCAACGCTTGCACCATTTGTTCTCAATAGATTCATTATACGCACCATTTCCCGACCCTCCCTTAGTTTCGAGACACTCTCGCAGGAGTCTGCTAGGCTACATTACCCAAATCATCCCAACCGATCTCCTTGGTACAACCAATTATTGCCATTCTCTATATCTCTACGTCAGTAAATGAGTGCATGCGACGTCGTTCTGTAGTATGTCGCCAAATGTACCATTACACATACCATTGTCCATTCATCATTGAGAGATGCGCACATTGGAGGGCCTTCATTTCCCCCATTCCACCAAGTGTACTACCCCGGTGAACCCGACAACGAACAATCGCCATCGAAGCAGTCCTGGAAGTACTAACTCCCATTCACTGACCCCTCTATTCATTCCACCACAATGAGAATACTTCCCACCAAATTTCCCTGTAACACTGATTTATGAGATTCCTCCTCCATACCGCAATACATCCAGTTAAGACTTGGATATTTGGTTCATGACGTCTACTGAAAAATATTATTTATCTCCCATAGGTCCATCTACCTCAGGGATGGATGACACTATCCAACCATCACTGACCACTCCCCTGAATATTGACACTCCACATTTCCCCATTACATACTCCCTATACTCCACCACCTTTAAGTCTGATGAAGACATTTTAGAATTCCTCTACGCACCTGATTACCCCTAGGATGTGCTTCATTATCGATCTCTTTTTCTGGAACACAACACCTTTCAAGCACACATAGAATCTCCTTTCTGTACCATCGAAACAAAATGTTTCATCCCTTATGGCCATATAGACTGGTTCAAGAATCCAATACCCACCCCCAACGTGTTTGAAGAAGGTAACATGGCTAATATCTCACCCACCATCAAAATCTACATTTTGGTTCAACCCAATATCATGGAAGAAGTCACCCTAGGGGAAACATGTTCCCCATAAGAAATCATAGCATACAAAGCCTTATTCTAGGAGTATTGAGATGTGTTTTCTTGGTCATACACAAAAATGCTAGGATTAGACCCAACAATTGTTGAACATCGCATTGACACTTGGCCTGACATTGTGCTTGTCTGCCAAAATAAACACCCCCTCCATCCTTTCAAATCCATGGTGATCAAACCTGAGATCGATAAAATTCGTACAACTATCTTGATATACCCCTGCATACACATACTGGGTTTCAAACCCTGTTCTAAAAATTAAAAAAAAGGGCACCATTCACGTTTGCACAGACTTTTGTGACCTCAACCAAGATTGTCCCAAAGACAACTTCCCTACTCCCTTCATTGATTAGGTCATTGATTCTTGTGTCGATAACGAAGTCCTATCCCTCATGGATGACTTTTCTGGCTATAACCAGATCCAAATCTAATAGGTAGACCAATACAAAACTGCATTCACAACCCCATGGGGCACCTTTCCCTAGAGATTTATTCCATTTGGACTCAAAAATGTCTTAGCCACTTTCAAACTCTTAATGACATACACCTTCAACGATCTCACTCACATCATCCTTTCCTACTTGGACAACCTCACTGCTCGATCAAAGAAATGCTCCCAACATATAGAGGATCTACATATCATCTTCAAACGTTGTCAAAGATACAACATACAGATCAACCCGCTTAGATGTGTCTTTTGCGCCATTGCAGGTTTCCTATTGGGATTCATAGTATCCCAGTAGGGAATCACCATACATCCCCTTACAGTTCAGGAAATCAATGAGATCCCCCCTCCAAGGTAAAGGAAACTTATTACAGTGTTTCATCCTTGACTATTCCATTTACACCCACATATTCCTATGCTTACTCAGCCATGAAATCCCATTTCATTGGGACCATCATGTTTAAGCCTCCTTTGATTCACTAAAGGAGGCACTCAACAAATCCCCCTTGATCAGCCCCCCCGACTATGATAGGGATTACATACTCTACCTATCAGCCATCGACATTTCATTTTCTAGAGTACTTATTTAGGTCGATGAAGACCAATGCGAACATTTTATATACTAAATTAGCAAGAACCTCTCTTGGCCACCTATCAAGTACAATCATGAAGAGAATTTAGCCCTCAAATTTATTCTCCCAGTTCAAAATTTATGCCATTATAGCTTTCTTCATACCACCAAAGTCGTCGTCGATTCCAACCCAATTTATTACCTTTTGAGTCGCTTCCAGATCAATGGAGATTTTTCTCACTGGATCATCATTCTCCAAGAATACGACCTAGATTTTACCACCCCCAAGAGTGAGAAATCCCTCATTCTTCCCGAACTCCTCGTAGACTTGCCATCTAACTCTATAGACACCCTAGTCAATGAGAATTTCCCAAACGAGCATGTATTTCTCATATAATCAACTAAACCATGGTACAAAGATATTTTGGTCTATCTTTGCACTCAAAAATTTGGTCCACACTTATCTCGGAACAATCATCATCGCATCAGACAAGAAGCCTCACGATACCTCCTCATAGGATACATTCTCTATCGTAGAGGTGTCACTTCTTCAACACATACGATGGTCACTTATCCAACATGTCGACTGCCGAAAATATCATTCAGGTAGGTTACTTATGGCCCAGATTATTTCATGACTACATCCACATAGTTAAATAGTGTGACAAATGTCATCTATATGCACAGAAGGCTCGAGCACCACCTACCCTCTTGCACCCCATAATCACTGTCTACCCCTTCTGCAAATGGGGAATTGATTTCATGACATGAAATCCTCCTTCTAGCAATGAACACAAGTACATTGTAGTCGTCATTGGATACTTCACCAAATGGGCTAAAGAAATTCCCACATTCAACAATATGACCGACACCGCGGTATATTTTTTGTTCGACCATGTCATCTCTTGCTTTAGGGTCCCCCTACAACTAGTCTCTGACCATGGAAAAAAATTCTAGATCGAAGTCTTTGTGGAACTATTGGCCAAATCAGGATTCACGCATGAGTTCCACTCACCCTATTACCCACAATCCAATGGTAAAGTCGAGGTTGTCAACAAAGTGCTCAAAACTATGCTCCAACGCATAGGTGAAAAACACAAGACCAATTGGCACCATATGCTTTTTCTATCTTTATGGGAATATCAGACAACTATCAAAACAACTATCGGTTTCATGCCCTTCCACTTAGTCCACAACATCAAATCCATCCTCCCCATCGAGTGTGAAATCCCAATGGTGCGCATGGAAATTGAGCTCTTGCCCAATACATCGCCCCAAGATAAAATATTTTTATCTCTCGAATCTCTCGACGAAGATTGATGGGCATATTTATAGAAGAATGAAGTGGCCAAAAAGAGGACCAAATCCACCTTTGACTGCCAAGTTAACCTTCGGTCGTTTATCGATGGCAACCTCTTCCTAGCCTACGATATCACCCATGATTCTCTTGGTCATGGTAAATTTGAATCCCTATGGAGAGGACCCTATGTCATCTGTCATTTCCATACTAAAGGAACCTACATATTAGGCCACTTTCGAGATGCTACCCTAAAGGATCTAGTCAATGGGTTATACTTGAAAAAATTCTACCCCTGAGTGTAACTATTTTATCTTAGGATTTTCTTTCTTTCCTAGTCATTTCTTTTAATTCTTTTTTGAAGTAAGATATATCATTATGTGAGTCTACTCTAGTGTCCTTATGTCAACAGATGGGTTCTCCATTCACTTACCACATTGTGTATGTAGACAGAGTCAGGCGCTGGACCTAGAATCTTGCTTTGACAGCTTGGGCCATTTACACCTCAGACCATGTGTTTCTCCACTCTAGTGGCATATGCCTCGGCCCTACCACCAACAATCAAGTTGAATACACTGCTATCATTGGTCTCCTCTCTAAGGCTATTCATATTCATATTCATATTCACCACCTTAGCATCCTCTTAGATTCTTATCTCATCATCCATTAGCTCAACAAAATGTATCATGTTCGTGATCCATGTCTATATCGCAAGTACTTGCAAGTCAAACTTCTTCTACAACATTTTGAGTCCATCACATTTTCTCATATTTCTAGAAACTACAACCAGATGGAAGATAATATAACTATTCAATTACTAGATTATCATTTATCACATTAGCATACATATTGCATCCATCCATCCACAATTAAAAGAAAAAACGCATATCAAATACACACACACATATCTCAAATGGTCTACTCATATATATAGATCATTTTTCTATTTGATACAAAAATTCAAAACATACATGCCTTAGCTCCATGGCTAGGCCCTCTCATCATATCCATACAAAAAGGGGAGTTCAAATGACTCCTACATAATACAAAATCAGGCCCTGCCTATATCTGGTCCTCCTAACACTTAGGGTGGCACTATTTGAGGTACATCACCACCAACTGGTGGAGATCCCTGAGATAGAATATCCACAACAGGATTCTTCCCTGTCATTGTTGCATCTGCAACTATTTCCTAAAAAATCATTGGCCACCAACGCGGGTCCCCACCAATGCATAACTCTAGGATACCCTCATCTTAGATATGAACACATAACTCCTCGGGCATCCCGTACAAGACACCCTTGAGATGCCTCCTCATCTCATCCATGTCCTAGTCTCATGCCCCCAAATCAACTCTATCCTGACCCCCTGTTGGTCCTTATTTCCCAACATGTGTCAATTCTATGCCTGATGCATGTGCCATTCCGACCCCAGATCATCAAACAGATGATGCCTCCTGGGCCGCCCCTCCTCTACTTGCTAGTCAACGAATCCCCAAGCAACGTCCACCTCATGACCTCTAGGTCCCAAATTTACATGCTTAAACCAACAAAGATGTATCAATACCATCAATATACCCATATGCAAACTAAAATATACAAAATCAACACAGAAATATCATACATGTACCTCGGTCCTCCTAGTCCTCCCTAGGAGGCAAGCGTATGTCTGTATGGCATTGGAAATCCATCCCATGGTAAGGGAAGTCATAGAAAACTTGCGAGGTCTACGACAATACCCATTCAAATTTCGGGGTAAAGTACTGGATTATGAACCCTCCCCTTTGTTGAGGAAACAACTCTTCCCACCTCTTTAGTCATGGCCCCTGTGTCGCTGGAAGATCCAAAATATCCCGAGGGCATAGTAAAACCACACTCTTGAACATAAACACACATAAAAGTGAGCCAAAGGAGAAATCTCCATCTATATCCACCACACAATGGTCCAATTGTGCCACCATACAAGAACCCATCAAGCGGACCCACGCAAACATTCGACCATTCATCACCTGCTACGTGATCACCATATGTGCACCATAAATGCATTGTGTTCCCATTGACCCGTAGATCCAGACCACCATCACACAAAACACATGTACATACAGTGAGTCAATCAAGATGATGTTGATCGATCCACCACTCATAAATGATCCTCCTAATTAGTACCACCTTTCCATTTCCCCCACAGCTACCATAGGCGACATTCGTAGATTCTCTGCCAAAGTCTCCCCTCGAAATGGGAGCCCGATAATGAAGTAAATATCAATGTTCATGGTAATATGTAGATCTCTCCCTCGTACCAGAAAGAACTACCGATTCGGCTGCCAAATCCATACAATGAAGTCTAACTGTGGCTCCTAGGTACAAATCAGTGGACAATAAAAAAAAAAAAGTAGCCCAGCCCAGGACAAATGTTGCTGGATCTGTGTATCCACTCCCACCTCTCTTCTAAGAGACTCCTAGTCTACCTCCCTCCACTACACCAACATCCTTTCTATCACACTAGAAACCTGCATCCATGGAAAAATAATCTATGTTAGCTCATCCTCATGAAAACATTCCCACCAAATCCATATAAAGACACTATTTCCCCTGCATGAATGTTCCCATAAAAATCATGCACATATGCGCGATGGTCTCATTAACAGTCGCGCACTCGTGCATGACTATTTCACCTACATTCATGCACTCCTGCACGACTATTCACTGAACAGTCACACAGTTCTCCCCTCACCTTGGGTGGGACTGTTTGTCTAATAATCATTCTCTTGTGTGACTTCTATTTGTACATCCACACACATGTGTGTGACTATTACTCAAACAATCGCACACATGTCCAACCCTGAGCATCGCACACATATGCGTGGGTACTGTCGATATAGTTGTGCACTATGTGTGGGTTTATTAATTGAACCCACACATATGTGCATAGGGATCATACAATCTCCCACGCAGACCCACCCCCACACTAAAAACAATGGCCGTATGACCCTCCGTATGGCCCCCTACCCTCCCAAAAACATGCCTACACTATGCAGGTGGTTTTGATGACTTACCTAGGCCTCTCACTACTTGAAATTGACTTCGTCTTCTCTCCCATGACTCATAAACGTCCACACTGGCAGCTTTCAAACCTCCACAATGGTAAGTACAAATGAGGTGGTTAGGTGGTCCCCATGTCCTTATATACTCCCTTTGGCCCAACTTCCTTTCATCTGTTTGAGAGCATTCAAGCTTCATTTCTCACACCATTCACACCTGTGGTATCTAGAGTCCCTCACCTTCCCAATGATACTCTCAAATTCACCTTTCAGTCTAGAGCCCTGAGAACCCCTTTTGGACACCTCGGGTGTAGGTACACATCCCTTATCCACATTTCATTATCATGAAACTATTATAGACATGTTTTACTTTCAAATACATGTTTCATGTTGGGTATTTGATTTGAATGTGTATGTATTCACCTGTGGCCCCTTTCACGTTGTCGGTCATGGAATCTATTGACTCCTCCAGGTATATATTTTAAGTTGGCATATCATTCAACCCTCTGCTCATAGTTTCATTTCCAAATCATACCCCCTAAAAATTATCCTCAGGTTCCCCCCACATAGCTTTGTGGTACCATCACTTCCATTGCATTCACGTGTCATCATTCGATAAATCTCTCACCTCCATGATTTTTCCCACATATATTTATCCCTTGGCATACTAATGCTCATGTTGTTATATCCATTAGGATCGAGAGTCTTGGTATTGTTACACCCCTGAGTAAGAAACTCATGTCTATTCCTCCTCATCATAACAACCACCCCATTATGGATTCCCACATTATGCCTTTTTCATGCATTAATTGTACCTCTGCATTATCATTAAACTTCTGTATCAGCCACCATCAAATTCCTATCCACAACATCATCCTCCATTCATCTACCTAGTATAGAAACTAACCAATGGGCCCCAACCCTCACTAGTCTCTACTTTTTCCCTCTATTGGCCAAGCCATACTCCAATGGGGGACTTGTTTATGCACATATACTTTCAACCCCATTATTTATCCATTTGTTAATTGTAAAAATAATGTTTTATATTTCAACAAGTACAATAGATTTTGGCCATCGCACCCGATGGAAGTTTTTCCTTGGCACATCGCAACCCTTGTTACCCTTGGTGGGGCATGTCACTACCCTCACACCCTCTACAAGTCATTTGTATCCAAACCAAAATTTTGAACACCAATAGACCTTTGTGTCCCATATCACTCTATATTTGACCTATGATACATCCCCTTCAAGTCTCATCCCTTCAGCACAATTTTCCCATATCTTGTTGTCCCCCTAACACTAGATAGTACATTATGGTTGTTGCCATACATCAAATACCCCCTAACCAAGGGAATTTCTGGAGTCCTGTATATTCCAAACCTTGTTCATGATTATTACCCCCTTTACTAGTACTAACACATTTTCTGACTCCATGATTATAAAAATGGATATCCAGAATCCCTTTTCTTCGTAACGTCGCCACTTTTCATGTTGAAATCAACAAATTTCTAAAAAGGTGACAATATCTTGGATCTCATTCCATTCATAATTAGTAGCCTCGGATATTATAGAGAGAGTCCTAATTTCTCTTTGATGTCATTGATCCCCATGACATTCGACTCCAGCATAATCTCATGTCATGGTGGATCTTACTTTGCGACCATTGCAGTTTTTCATTAGCGGTCGAAGACCTATGAATTTTATTAGGCCATCAATGCCTCCGAGTCCTTCACCACTTGGTTCAGATCCAATTCAGTCATTAGAATCGTCACTTGTTATTTTTCACGCCCTCGAGGGTTCTACAGATATCTACTTCATCAACAAGTTCAGGTAATACTATCTCTTTATGGTCTCATGATACGAGCATGGGGCATGCCTGCCTTATTTGTACAAACACTTTTTGCTTTCTAGCATACTTTGTATTGACCTTCCATCCTCTCTCCCCCCAACAGATGGCTCTCACATCTCCCCACGTTCAAGTTTTCACAATTTCGACACAACTGTCATCATCACCAAAAGAAACTATGATGTATTTTGGCTATACGTATGATCCTAACCTCACACATTAGGGGGCATATGTTATCATCAGAAAATGGCTCACTACAAATATAAACAATAGATGAATAAATAGTTAACATAAACAAAATGTACTATCAATATTCATGGAAGGATTACACTCAGTTTGGAAATACAATGATAAAACTATGTAAAAGTGGTTTTGTAAATCTATGCACATCCAACCAAAGTCATGCATGCATCCACATGGACTAGTATGATGTACAATGCACACAGTACATGGAGTGCACGACTGATAGTTAGAAGACCCACGCTGATGCTAAAATGGTGCATTGATGAGTTTGGTCGGGCCTCACCCACTTTTGGTATGAAGGGGATCCCTCGCATACCCAAAATATCCACCAAGTTTCTCCCGGGGATCAGTAAAAAGGATGGGAGGTACCTCCAAAGGCATCCCATTCACATTTGGAACTAGTTAAGAAAAAACTTGCCATCCTCCTATAAATAAAGAGCCATTGTATGCAAAAAAGAGGAAGCATTTGTGTATTGTTATGCTACTCATTTTTATCTTTGGGAAGCCATCTTCCTCTTAGAAATATTTGGGCATCCATAGAAAGTGTTAGGAATATCTCCTCTTGAGTAGTTCATCACTCTTTTCGTCACCATTTTCTTTTGTTATCCATTGCTAGTAGAAATAAGACTTTGTACCTGGGGACTCGAGAGCCTTCCCAAGGAGGAAGAGGGGACTCATAAGTTCCCATATTTATCTTAGGTGTACCAATTCAAAGATAATTTTACTTGATATATCTCTTGTGTTTTATTTGTGCATTCATTTCAAGCTATTGTTTTCTTAGTTTATATTTATTTCATTGTTGTTTATTTCTTGTTCCTTTATGTTAGTTGAGCCACTAACCAACTGACTCTCTATTGTTCTTTCTAGATAGCCTAACTAGATAATTAAGGGACCTCGTTTTTCTTTCCCTTGTGAAAAAAGGAACCCAACACCATCCTCTTTTCACCTTGAAGTGAAAGCTCCATGGAGTCCTGAGTCGCATCTATAACTGGGACATAGATGATTTTAGGGGCTAAATTTCACCACTAGGATAATTTTCCATGGTTTTTCTCAAAAAACTATTCACCTATTTCTATTTTTACTAAAACAGATTCTCCCAAATTCCATATAATACAATTAGTTTACCTTAAAAATCTCCAAGATGTTATAGAAACTATATAAAATCCTTATAAATTTAAATATTTTTACAAAACTATAGCCAAACATTTTATATTTTTCATATATATATATATATATTTAAGTAAGAGTGTTTTTTTTTTTAATTTATTTAGATATAAAGAGCCTCCAAAAACAAAACCAGAGTTACAAATTGTTCAGAATTGTTGTGTTGTATTAATTGAACTTCCCCAAGGGGAGACCAGTTCAGCCAGCCGGTATTATGGTCTACATGTCTACCAAACTAGTAAAACTGTAAACAGAGCTGAGAGTAGTAAATTAAAAGCATGAGTAGAGTCTCAATATTGGTCATACATTTGTCTTATAATATGGCCAGGTGGCGTGGGTTGCCTCATCCCAGAGCTCCTCTTCGACAAGTGTTCCTTGCCATTCCATCTGTGCGTCAGCATCTACATTATCCACTACTTCTACAACCTCCCTGTCCACGTGCATGGCTTGTCCCAAGTCGCCACCTTCCGCTGGAAGCTCCTGTTCGCTCCTGCCAAACATTTATGCTGGGACATTCTCTTCTTTCTCTACTGCTCCATGGAAGGTGGAGAGGATATGGAGGAGTGCAGAGGCCTTCCCATCCAGTTGTTGCAGTCATAATTGTAGATCATACATGGCCTGTTGGAGCTCGAAGACCAACCCATAGATAATGTCCATGCTATCATGCATCTGCCCATCTGGGATGGAGTTGGAGATAGAGTGTGGAAAAGGTGGTGCCTCCAAGGGTGGGAGAATGTGAAAGGATTTTGAAGCCAATGCAAGTATGCTGGCTGGGAAAAATGGAGGTGCTTCAAAAGGTGCCCAAGAAGTGGAGGCCTTATCCAGGATGGGCTCTGAGGGTAAGCCGAGCAAGCTGTGCGTAAGAACCAAACCTTCAAGCCAGGAAGAGGTGGCAAGTGGTTCAAGTTTCGGCTGTGAAGAGTGCGATGAGTGTGAGGAGTGCGAGGAAAGTGAAGAGTGGGAGGGGGATAGGGGTCCGAGGCCAAAATCAAAACTAGGGCGAGGTATAGGCGCTCGAGGCCGATATGGAAACCAGGGAGAGACCCTCCTTGGCTTGCCTCTTTGCCTAAGCATGTTGATGGCTCGAGAGAGATGGTTGGGCTGTGAGGAATGCCCCAGGTGGATGGAGAGGGATGGAGAGGAGCCAGTTGTAGGAGAGCGCCAAGGATCTGATGGGAAGGGTTTGAAGCACAGCAAGAGAGCGCCAAGGGAGAGGAAAGCTGGAATGAGCCATATCTGCACAGCTGGAGGAGATGAAGGCCAAGCCGCATGCAAAGGTTGATGGTGCCTTCAATGAGATCATCCATCGAGGGGATAGCCAGAGACGGGAGACACACCAGGCTTAATGGCACCTCGGATGTCATAGGAGGATTTAATTGCATGGGGGTGGCGGTTGTGCTTGGCACAGATCCGTCACATGGCCTTCTCCATGCTGGCATGTGCGCGCCTCCTCGTCTTGCCATGTGTCCCGCACCATCACTCGATCCGGGGGCTTATACACTACTGTGGCTTTATGCTTACAGTGATGGAGTATGGGATGTAATGGATTGAGGGACACTTGGCAAAGGAGTTCCAGTCCATCCCAATTCGCCCCCAATTTTGCCAATTCATCCACTATCTGATTGGCCTTCCTTCTTATGTGAGAGGGTATGAAGTCCTAATTGGGTTGCAGGAGATTCACGATTGTTTTTAGTCCATGAGAGAGTCTCCAACAGGGTGAGATTTGATCCGGGTCAACTTCGTTTAGAATTCTCCTGAAGAGATTGATAATGACTAGGGAATCCCCTTCTACAATCAGCTTGGTGAAGTTGTGTTCATTTGCTAATTGCAATCCTCTGGTGAGCCCCCATAGCTCAGCTGCATTTTTTGTAGTATGGCCTAGGATGCCTACGTTAATGAGAAGGATGTGTCCTTGATGATTTTGGAAAATCACTCCATAACTTGCTTCTCCCGAGCTACTTTTGGAGGTGCCATCAAAATTGAGTTTGATGAAGCCATCCTCATGGGGAGTCCAAATTGAAGGGATGCTTTGATGAGGGAGTGAGAAGGGGGAAGGGGGCAGGTCCTGAGTAAGAGAGATTTTCCAATATTGAAGGATAATAGGTTTAGAAGATGTTCTCATTAGATCCTTTGCAGTCCAATGCTGAAGGTTGATAGTCTCTAGGATGTTGAGGTGACATTGGTTCCAACAATGTTGCCAAGGGAGATGGGCATTTCTGAAGATCCTTCTATTTATTTCCTTCCAAATTTGCCAGAGTATGAAGCCTAGAAGGAGTTTCCAGATGTGGTTAAGAAGGGGTGATTGAAAAGCCTAGTCTGTCCAGTCTGCAATAGTGTTGATGATGCTTTCTCGCTTGCGATCCAAGGTGTGCATGATCTGCGCACTTTGGTACTAGACTTTAGTTGTGTAGGAGTAGGTATTGAGGAGATGGTTCATGGTTTCAGCTTATTTTCCATAGAGCATGTAGATAGACGGGCCGACAAAACCCCATTTTGATAGGTTATCCCAAGTGAGAATGCTCGAATGAGTGACAAGCCAAAGGAAGAGAGTAATTTTTGGCCAGTGTTTTCGGGCCCAAATTTTTCTCCATACTCTTCCCGTGGGTTCAGGATCTGAGTGAGTTTTGATGGCATAGGCCTCTTTTGTGATGAAGGTGCCCTTTGGAAAGTATCCCCATTGTAGAATATCTTCTTTGGTGAGAGTGGGGATTTTCCATTTGCTCAATTCTTCATACCAGGGTTTTAGGTCCACGTGTGCCTCTATGCTCAGGTACTCTTTATTTAAATTCCAACATCTCCAGGTGGTGTCTGTTGGGTTGTATTGCCAGTAGTCTGCTACCATTTTCAGGCCTGCTTGAGTAGCTGGGATGCTGATACTATCAGCCCAGTCTTCATGGTCTAGAGTTGGCCATTGCTTCCACGAATCCTTCTAGAAGAGGATTGTTTTCCCATTCTAAATTTCCCAGAAAGCGTGATTTGTTACCAGATGCTAATTTTGCTTAGCTGCCGCCTAGATTAAAGATCCATGGTTGTCCCCATTCCACCTGATCAAGTTCCTCTCCGCCATATTGGGCACATATTTTTCCCTTTAGATCTTGGCCCATAAGTCATTGGGTTTTTTTAGCCATCGCCACCAGATCTTGGCACTAGGGACTTTCTTCATGATTGAGGGGTCCCTTATCCCAAGTCCTCCCTAAGTTTTGGGCTTGCAAAGTTTTTCCCAGATGATCAGTGCTATTTGTTTACTTGTGTTGAGGCCCTACCATAGGAAGTTCCTTTGCAAGTTCCTTATGGTTGTAAGGACAAAATTTGGGGCTGCAAGCGCCGAAAAGGTGTAGATTGGAAGGGCTTAAAGAACAACTTTGAGAAGAATGAGGCGGTTGGGAAATTTTAGGGCTCTATAGGTCCAGGAAGAAATCCTTTTGGCAAAGGAGGAGAGGAGATGCTCCCAAGAGGTGTTTCTGAGGGCGTTGTCTAGCAGGGGAATGCCAAGGTATTTGGAAGGAAGGGAGCTTCTGGTGAAACCAAGGATAACGAAGATATTGTTTTGCATTGGAGCAGGCATATTGAATAAGAAGATCTGGGATTTTTCTTTATTAAATTCGAATCTTGAGGCCTCAAAGAAAGTTTGAAAGATCAAGAGGAAGGAATGTGCTTCTTTAATTGTGGGGGGGGCCATCATTAGGGTAGCATCAAAAAATTGGCTATGAGAGATCAGGGGGGAGATACCATGCAGAGGTAGACCCATCAACGATTTGCCTGCTATGGCTGCATGAATGGAGTGACTGAGACCCTCAACCATGATAATGAAAAGGAAAGGGGACAGAGGGTTTCCTTGTCTAATTCCCCTAGAGGGAAAGAAAGGATGGGAGGGAACCCCATTAACCAGGATAGAGAAGAAAGCCGAGGAGGTGAGATTTAGAATCCACTCTACCCAAAAGTGGTCAAATCCAAAGGCGAGGAGAATTGCACGCATGTAGTCCTAACTTAACTTGTCAAAGGCCTTAGAAAGATCAAGTTTAAGGATCATACCTAGCATTCGGGTCTTCTACAAGGAATGGATAACTTCATGAGCTAATATGACGCTGTCGAGGATCTGCCTGCCTTCAACATAGCCCGATTGTTTCGGAGAGATGAAACCTGGTAGGATGGGCTTGAGTCTTATAGAAATAAATTTGGTTAAGAGTTTGTAGATGATGTTGCACAGGGAAATGGGCTGGAACTATGTGGGGTGAGAGATATGCCCCTCTTTGGGTATGAGGGTGAGGAAAGTCGTGTTAAGAGCTGGGAGGACTTGTCCTGAAGATCGGGAGTCTTCAATGATTTCCCAAACCTCTTCCCTGATCATCTGCCAACAATGGTGGAAGAAGTCGCTAGTGAATCCATCTGGACCTGGAGCCTTGCCTTTGGGGGTGTTCTGAAGCACCTGGTCTACCTCCTCAATAGCAATGGGCCTAAGAAGGGCAGAGTTTTGTTCCAAAGTTATTAAGGTGGGTATATGCTGTGTGACCTTGGTGATGGCTTGAGATCTCTTTGCTAGGGGTTCTGTGAGGGTATCCTTGTAAAAAGAGACCAGTTCCTTTTCCAGTTCCTCATGGGAATGGATAATTTGGCCATTGGTGGAGGTTAAATAAGTGATTCGGTTGGTATGTTGTCATTGAATGGTGGTCCTATGAAAGAATTTTGTGTTTCGGTTTCCTTCCTTGAGCCACTGGATGCGAGATTTTTACTTCCTGAGAGTCTCTTATTCGGATTTCCTTGCGTCCAGCCATTGTTTAATATCTGCTTCCTAGGATTTTAGATCTTTCGTAAGGATGTGATCCCAGATTTGCCTCTATGTCATGCTCATTTTTTCTGTCAACTACTTTTGGGAGTCAAAGATGTTGCCAAAGGTTTGCCTGTTCCAAAGTCTGAGTTGTTGCTTAAGGTTCTTGAGCCTTTTCTGTAATTGGTACATCTTGGAGCCATGGGGTACCTCTGCCTCTCTCCACCAAGCTTGGATTTTATTGTGAAAATCTAGGTGGCTGAGCCAGAACTGCTCGAATCTGAAGGGTTTTTGACCTAGGGTGGTGGGCACCTCCAACCAGAGATGAATGGGCTAGTGATCCGATCCATGCAAATTGAGAATACTTGACTTTAGAGATGTGACTTCCAACATGAGGGACTTAGAAATTAGGAATCGAGCCAGTCTGCAGATAATTTGATGTGTTCCATTTCTTCTATTTGTCTAGGTGTAAGTGCCATTGGGGGTTTCTAGGTCTATGGGGTTGTTGTTGTCAATGAGACTACTAAAGTCGCTGGCTTCCCGATCCAGGAGCCAAGTGCCTCATTTTTTTCCTTCAGGTTGTGAATGAGATTGAAGTCACCCATTACAATCCATCTGTTTCTCTCGAATAAGGTAGACAGGTACTCTAGGTTGCTGAGAAAGGCTTGCTTGTCCTTGGGGCTGGCTGGCCCATAGACATTAGTAAGGAGGCCAGGTTTGTTGGAGACGATGAGCCTGTAGGTTGCTGTAATGGACCAATTGGTAGTGATGAAGTTTTCCATGATGGTTGTGTTGGGGTTTCATAGAATATCTAGGCCTCCTGCCATGCTAGTGGCTGTTGTGGAAACTACCTCTCCTTACTTCCAACAGTAGGGGAGAATCTTGTCTATGTATTCAGTGGTGCATTTTGTTTCTTGAAGTAGCATAATGTCCAGTTTTTCCGACAAAATCAGTTATCATAGCAGTTTTTTCTTGCTATGTCTGTTGAGACCTCTTATATTCCAAGAGATGATCTTCATGAGGAAGAGGGGGGAGGGAGAGGGAGAAAGCTATCCGAGATAAGGTGGATTTGACCGGAGTTCACCATGAAGTGACCTATCTCTTGTATAATCTTGTTTCTTGATTTCCTTCCCCTTTTCTTTTCATATTTCTATGGTTTAATCTAACCCTTTGACTGATTACCCCATATTCCTAGACCCTTACTGGATCTAGCTATGGATCCAGCTGAGGAATTGAGAAAAAATTTGTGCACTTTTTAGAATTGATATGGGGGTATGGTGTATAGTTTCTGGTGTCAATAAGCATGCTCTAGATGCTCCAGGTCCACTCCTACTAGTTCATGCTTGTCAAGATCCATCTCAACGTCCCTGTACTCTTGCTCAAAGGGGTGCTTCAATCCAAAATCTAGATCTATTGTCGAGTTGCTTGGATCCTTTTCCTGTATTGGTCCTTTACTCCATGTGCCTATTTGTTGGGGCGAGCTTTCCCTCTGAAAAGCTTTGGGGTTTTTTGGGTCTGAGGGATTCTCCGGTTGATCTTGTAGTAGCCCATATTTATTGTTGGTGGACGGGTCGTTGCTTGTTTGAGTTGCCTATTTTCTTCCTGCTTGTCTTCTCTTCCTTGATGCTAGAATGAAGCCATCCTTGTCTTTACTAGCCTCTGAGTTCCCCTCTTTGTGTGCAGCATTGAGGGGGCATTCTCTGAAGAGATGTCCGTGCTCATGACATTTCTGAAATCTGAATGGAATATGTTCATAGTTGATGGTTTGCATCTAGTCTTCATCATGGCACTCTAGGATTATGGATCCCAAGAGAAGCTTGGCTATGTTCATGTATACACAGATGTGTGCATATGAGTGTTACACATCAACATTACTTGCTTTGATAAGTGTCGCAAGTGTCGCATGTTCCTCACAACTGTCACAAGTGTCGCATGTTGTTCAAAAGTGTCACAAATGTCAAACAAAGCATATTGCCATGATGACGACACTAAGGAGACACTTAGAATACCTCAAACACCCGATTTGAAGAAAGAGAATGGCTAACTGAAGTCAGGTATCTCTTTCCACCTGAAAGGAGCTCTCAAACTAAGGTTTTAAGGGAGAGCGCTCCTCTATCTCACCCTTAGGAGCACTGGCTCTCCCCTATAAGGTGTTAGGGAGCGTTATAGCACCAAACTGCCCCTCTGAAGGAGTGCTATAGAATTTTAGAGTGCTGGCACCCCCCTTGAGCTTACTAGGGAGCGCTATAGTGCCCTGATGCCCCTTTTGAGGGAGCGCTGTCTAATTTGGGCAACGGTTGATCTGTTGAGGAGAATAAGGGGAGGATCTTTCAAGTTTGGAATGCATTTGCATTCGAATTCCTGGTTCAATCATGATCTTAGGAGAAGATCCCTGATCTAAGGAGGGAATTCCTCAACCTACCCTAAAGATACCTCAAGAGGTTAAGCCTCTCTAAACCTATATAAGCATGCTCTATGATGGTGGAAAGGGGGAAGAATTGCAAGCATGACACCTATGATCTCATAGGAAACACACGGTGAACTGGAGGAGAGTAATCAGTGAAGTTGTTGTCATCTGGGTTGTGGACCTTTCGAGCAAGGGTTAGACAAAGGGGACTTGACGAAGCTGTTGCATTCGCATCCACGGTTGTAAGTTACTTCTGTCATTGTTCTCATCAATATGACACACTTGCTCTATTTATTTCTAGTTCGTGTTTGATCTTACATGAACTTATCGTTGATAGGTAGATCTTATTTTGAGCTAATATCAATAGAGTAGGAAGTGGTTGTACTATTGTTTGTCTACAGGGCTCATCGAGGAGCGAAAGATCGGAGCTCAACTTAGAGTGTGCAGTTACAAACGTCGGTAAAAAGGTACTTCTGTTCTCCTTCCTCCTCATGCATTAGTTTGTATATATCTGAAAGGAAGTCAGTGTCCATGTTAAGCGTCTTATGTTCTAAGAGTTAAGAGTCTAGCTCTCAAGAGGAGATCTACCTGTCCGTAGGGAGATTTTCCTTCAACAGAAACTGGCGACTCCACTGGGGAGCCTCTAATCGAAACTTTTTTTTTGATTTCTCCTCATAGACCTTGTATTACCCCTTGATTGTTTTCAGACCTGGTTCACCTCTTTTTGATTGATCCCATGAGCTGATTGACTCCCTACCCCATCACACTCATCTTGATTGCCAGACTAGACTGCAATTTTTGGATTTTTTTGACATTTTTAGAGATTTTCAAGCTTGGTGCCCCTGTGACTGTGTTAACAGAGTGACAACACTCCCTAACTACCTTACACAGAGCGTTATAACGCTTGGTTCCCTTTACACCAGAGCGTCAACCCTCTTTTGGCCAAAAACCTCTCCAGATTTTTTTTTTTTTCAGAGTCTAATTTATGTGTTTCACTTGCTGAGCCTCTCTATGAGTCAATGCTTCCTCCCATTCAACTTTGACATCCTTCCTTCTGAGGAACAAATACCTTGCTGTTTAGATTTTGTAGCCTTCTTCATTATTTTTTAGTTTTTCTGCTATTTGGAGTTCGAAACCAATGCATTGTCTTTCTCTCCTTTTTCACTGAGCGAGAAACTCTGGTGAAGGACATCATAAGTATACAAATCTCTTCATTTGGTTTTTGTTGAGGTCATTTGGTTTTTGGTTTTTGTTGAGGTCATTGTTCTTCGACATCTCTTTTTGTGTGAAGTTCTTCATTTTCTTCATTTTCTTTTCTTTTGCTTCTTTCTTTTGATCACAATGAGAGGGTGTATTGTTTGTACAAAACCTGCTTGTGTTTTTCTGAGTTTCCTTGATCCAAAAAGATAATTGGCAGGAGAAGTGTTCTTTCGAATTAATCATTATTCACATACAAACAATAAAGATACATCTTCATGATTGATTTTTCATATTAGAAGGAATTTCCAAAAGTTTTAGCACCGCATCAGATTTGATTGAAGAAAATTTGTTTGAGGACGTTCCTTATTAGTGCCTGTTATTGAAAATAACTCTCTCTCTCTCTCTAGCTTAAATAGATATTCATCGAAAAGAAATGAATTCTTATCATCTTTGATGCATTATTTTTGGGGATTGAGTCATCATTCCATCTGTTTCAATTCCATGCACCCCTTTTGAGTAAAGAACAACTATAAAATGAACGCTAATTAAAAACTATCTAGAACATTTTCTTTTCTAGGATCCTCCACCAACAGTAGCCTAGGACTAGTACTTTGGATAAGGCTGTGAGCATAACTCTCCAAAGTTTCCAAAACAAACATTAGCATCATGAGCTAGTGAGAGTCAAATCCAATTGTCGTATAAGTCTGCCTGGGACCCCCCTCTCACACAAGGGTTACACACGAGGTCGCACTCGGGAAAGCTATGGAGATTATCCCTCCATGGTTTGAATGATTGTAGTGGTCAGATCATATTATGGGGATCGCTTAAAGGTATACCCACAATGTTGAGTGGAAGCCTTTCAAGCTGATTTCGGGCTAGATACCCTGCCCATACGTTCGGACTAGACTGTCGACTGTACTTGCCCAGGGGCTGACTGCAAATTGGTAACCTTAGTGGCCATAATCTTTAGGATCTTACACAAGGTGATAGTGAAGGGAAGTCTCACTATACCTGGAGCAGACATCGGTCAAACTCACTCGGGCTCCTTGGAGGGTAAATCCACAATTACTGTGTGGAAGCTTGCACCAGGGTGAAAATCCGTTAAGCAGGTCGCCATTGTAACTGTTCCACCATATCCCCACCCCTTCTTGACTTGATCACGTGATGTTGGATTTCATCACCAACTAGTACGGTTATCGAGAGAAGGTCATGTTTGCTTGGTTTTGATTCCTAGATTCTATTAGCGTATGCTGTTTCTTTTCGGTAGTTGGCCATAGATCTTTTTCGCCGACTCTTTTTCGCCAACATCCACCCTCCATGCCATTCGCAGATGCTACAGGGACTTCCTCCAGAAAATATGGATGGGAATACCCCTTTACCCCCTCATTCTATGGAGGAATCTCCTCAACAAAGCGAGGTTCACGACACTATAACCTCCCAAGAAGAATTTCCCACCCCTTTAGAGAATTTTTGAATTGTTTCAGAGTCTCCGGAAGCTTTCTGCATTCCGGAGGGATATGGGCGACATGTTCTCCAACTGAATTCAGTCGGTGAATTTGTCATCGTCAAACCTTCTGACATTCTGACTGGGCCTTATTCAAACCCTTTAGTCAATGACCCCTTTTGGATTGCAGACATTGTTCGAAGTCCACCGCACATGGTACGGGATCTTTATGGAATAAGAATAGGTGTCGACGCACCTATCACCTACACCATACCTTTAAACCATTTTACTGGTACTACTGTTTTTTCAGCCACACCGTCCGTTGGTATGAACACATCGTCTGTTGGCCCAAGGTCCACTTTTTCTCTCCAGACGGCTCACTCTACAATGGTCCCTCACATTTCGACTATTCCCACTGGTAATGTGGTGGTTAGCCAAGCTGCAATTAGCACACCAATAACACCTAGACCTTCATCATCACTCCCTTTTGGGTACAGAGCACTGAATTCTTCCGCTACCACTACTACCCAAGTTATGCCGGGAAGTTCCATACCTATCCAACAACCCGAAGGGACCGATCTTGGTGGTCTTAATCCGTTCAACGGTACCAGTCAGTCATTTACGTCTGGTTCTCAAATTCTGGGAACTCTACCTCAAGCTGGGGGGCATCCTCCCACCGAAGGAAAACTTCCATTTGGAGGGCACCCTCATGCTGGGGGGAAGCCTCAATCTAGATCCTACCATCAACCGTATGGACAAAATGTGTCTACCACACCTAATCCATGGAATATCCCTTTTCCAGGAAACCCACAGTTCTCAGGGGGACACAATTCTCAAGATCCACAACAACCTCCTTATGGAAAAATGCCAAATCCAACTTATAATCCTCAAAACCCATCCGGTTATCCTCCGCTCACACATGTTTCTCAAAACACCTCAAATCCTGTGTACCCTGGTCAACACCAACCTTATACAAGAGGACCCACTGGTTACAATTATCAATCTAACCCAATGTATGGTCCTACTGGTGTCCCTATGCCACACTAGTATTACCCACAGGTTAACCGACAACTACCTTTCTTAGCAACTCTGGACCTTCCAAACTTGTCTCGGTTAACGAATGATCCTATTTTTCATTCTCCGGTTTGTCCAACTATTCCAGCCAATCTTCCTTTTGATATTCCAAAATTCGACGGAAAGTCCGGAGAAGACCCAAACAACCATGTGATGACTTTCCATTTGTGGTGTTCATCCAACTCCCTCATGGACGATTCTATACGTTTGCGTATTTTCCAATGAACGCTTACGGGATCTGCAGCAAAGTGGTATATTGAACTACCACGTGCCTCTTTTCATGATTTCAACTCCCTTGCCATGTCCTTCCTCACACACTTTCAACTACCCATTTGATACGAGACGAGTACTGAACTATTGACCTCCCTTCATCAGACAACCTCTGTACATATCTCTAATCATATTCATGAATGGAGATGATGACGAAGGCTAATCAAAGCAGTCATTCCTGACCAATTATTAGCAGAATGGTTCACCAAATCACTGTTACCCCAGATTGCTCATGATGTTGCCATGGGTGGTGTAGTTATCGAGGAAGAAGCTATTGCTCGGGCTTAGTACTTAGATTTGGTTTATTCAAAATTTGGTACTTTCTACAAGTTGATACCGAATGCTACCCATGCCACTAATGATCTGTCCAAACCATCATCTACCTCACACGTGGATGGAGTCATTGGCTCTGTCAAAACCCAATCTACTTCCCAGTCGGTTGGAACAACCCAGCGGCCCGCTGTGACGACTTCTCCCAATCCGACTGCACCCTCTTCTACCTCCCCTCAAACTCAGGTATCTGAGGTGAATGCAATCCAATCAACCCCTTCACAACAACCTGGGGGCAAGAAGAAAGAAAGAAATAAACCCAAGAAAACCAACAACAATGAACAACCAAAAAATCAACCGCAAACCCCAGCTGCCAGAAAACAACCACAATGGAAACCGAAATTCCCATGTCTCATTTGTGGCAACGATCACTACACTTGAGACTGTCCACATTGTAATGAAGTGGACAAAAATTTTAAGGTAAATTCACAACCCGCTATGCTTACCCATCCTTTTCCACAACAACAATCTTTGATTGCTCAAACCCCCATTGCAGGGGGCAGTTCGAACCAATCCCATGATGAGGCCTCAACAAGCTCCCACATTTACATGTTTAACAGGATTAATCTGACCACTTTCACTATGACTTATGACACACCGATTAATCCTGATAAGGCGAAGCCCGCTAATGGTTCGTTATCGAACCCATTACCATCTTCTGTTAGTCCTTCGTCTTCTAGCCCTCTGTTTAGACTGCTCTAGATCGAGAAACCTTTGTTTGACTCCATCTTACGCCCTCCCAAGAGCACTATCTGGAAATCTACCTTTAATCCTAGTTCGGGGGCTTCCCAAAACTACAACATCGTTGAAGATTTGGCTCAAGCACCATGTGCTATGTCTTCTCTGGAAGTTCTACAACACTGTCCTAGTCAATGTAGAATGCTCTTAGCTTCCATTGGTGCTTTTGATCCTAAGTCATTTAATAGCCTCACATTTAATCTGGATGATCATCAACCTCGACTCTCCCACCAACTAGCTTTTCAAATCGATGTTGTTGTTCACAATCAACAAATCCACCGAACTATTTTGAATGAGGGAGCCTCTACTTGTGTCATGTCTTTAGCTTGTTGGAAAGGCTTAAAATCACCTTCCCTTAACCAATCCCCTACGATGTTACGCGCTTTTGATGGGTGAGGTTTTCATCCTCATGGACTTTTACAATGCTTAGTCGTTCAGTTGGGCAAAAAAACTGTTACTGTTGATTTCGAGGTGGTCGATGCCCCCCTCGATTACAACCTACTACTTGGAAGAAGTTGGTTCTACACCATGACCTCCATCGCCTTGTCAGTGTTTCGATGTGTACAATTCCCCCATCAAGGAAAAGTTGTCACTATCGATCAACTAGATTTCTGTACACCCGACGCTCATGCCCCTATCACCAACAACATTCCTTTTTTTGGAGACCACCCAGTTACATATGAAAGCGTTGGTGTTGTCTTGTTGAAAGATTCTAGCCTTATGGGTACCTTCCCTACACCACTTCCACCTACCACACATCATATTTCCACCGTCAATATGATTTCGACTATGCCTTATCAATATTTGGAATCATCTGACCCTTGGATTGTACCTAGTCCTATGGAATTCGATGTGCTCGGTGACACCATGCCACTTAGCCCAGCCGAGGCCGAATACATAGCTATTCAATCTACTTATCCCTCTCCGAATGACCCACATTTATTGGCACCTGATGCCTACTTGATGCCTTCATGGTTGGATTCCCTATCGTCTACGATCGATTATATTTCCCAAATTTTCCCTTCCGATGAATCTATAATGGAAATGCTTAGTATCGATGACGTACCTTGGGATGATAACCATCATCGATCCTCTTTTCTTCTGCCTTTGGAAGAAATTCACCAAGACATACACTCTATCTTCCCTCCTGATGTTACCAATGCTCCGCAATCTCCCATCCTCACACAAGATACTCTTTCTGAGGGGAATATGGGTAGAATCTCTACTACGATCGTTATCGATATTTCGATCAAAGAGGGCGTTGTGGAAAACATTATCCTTGGTGCTAATTGCACACCCGAAGAGTGGTCTCTTACACCGCTCTGTTTAAAAAATTTCGCGATGTCTTCGCTTGGAGATATGAGGAAATGCCAGGGATCGACCCTTCGATTGTCGTACACGAAATCAAGACTTACCCTGGTGTGAAACCTGTTCAACAGAAACTCCTCCCAGTTCATCCCAAGAAAATCACAGCTATAAAGGCAGAAGTTGAGAAACTTTTAAAATCTGGCTTTATCTATCCTGTCCCTTTGATGGAATGGGTCTCCAACCTTGTTCCGGTTGCCAAAAAACAAGGGACCATCCGTGTCTGTGTTGACTATTGGGATCTCAATAAGGCTTGACCAAAAGACAACTACCCTATGCCCTTCATCGACCAAATCATTGATAATTGCACTGGGAGCGTAATCTTCTCTTTCATGGATGGCTTCTTCGGGTATAACCAGATTGAAATTTTACCTGCTGATCAACATAAGACAACCTTTATCTACCCATGGGGAACTTTCACCTATCGAAAGCTACCTTTTGGTCTTAAAAATGTTGGTGCTACTTTCCAGTGGGCCATGTCGTATGATTTCCATGATATCAAGCATATAGTAGAACCTTACCTCGACGACTTACCTGCCCACTCATCCAATCGATCCGATCATGTTGATCATTTACGGGCTATTTTTCTTCGATGTCGGTTTTACCGTATTCTCTTGAACCCACATAAGTGTATTTTTGCTGTCGAATCCGATCGACTCCTCGGTTTTATTGTCTCTAAATACGGGATTAGGGTGGATCCCTTAAAGATTAAAGCTATTCTAGCCTTACCTCCACCTACTAATTTGACCCAACTCCAAAGTTTGCAAGGAAAAACAAACTTTCTTTGCCGTTTCATTTGTAACTAGACTGAGATAACTAAAGGATTCATGCAGTTACTGCAGAAAAACACCCCTTTCATCTGGGATGACATCGTTCAACGGTCATTTGATGCTCTCAAGCATGCCCTGACCCACACACCTTTGTTACATCCTCTGGAGTATACAAAGGACTACATCCTTTACTTAGTTTCCTCCACTTCCACTATTGCAATGGTGTTAGTTCAGGAGGACCCCAACAGTGAGGAAAATGTGATCTATTACCTAAGCAAGATTCTATTTGGACCCGAACTCTGATATTCACATGTAGAGAAACTGGCTCTAGCAGCCGTCATCGCTGTCCAGAGATTCCGCCATTACATCTTACTATGGACCACCACTGTGATTTCAAACTCAGACCCCATGTACCACGTCTTGACACGTCAAATGCTCGGGGGAAAATACTCTAAATGGATCATCATCCTTCAGGAATTCGATCTTGAATTTATGAAGTCCAAATACAAAAAGTCCTTGGTGTTTGCGGAGCTTATCTGCGATCTCCCCCGTGCTGATGAAGACATCGAACCTATAGATTCTCTCCCCGATGAAACTCTTTTCCTCATCAACACCTCTGATCCTTGGTATGGAGACATCCTCCTTTACCTCCAAACCCAACATTTTCAGCCTAACACTTCCTATGAAGAGCGTCGACGTATTCGCCACCATTCTCGTCGTTATCTTATCGTCAGTGACACCTTGTATCGTCGTGATATTGACACTATCCTTCGATGATGTCTGATTCATGCAGAGGCTGAACGTGTTCTGAACGATTGTCACATTGGCGCCTGTGGTGGTCACCTTTCTGGGATGGCCATAGACCAAAAAATCCTACGTGCCAGCTATTTTTGGCCCTCGAGTTTCAAATATTGTATCAAGGAAGTCAAAAAGTTCCCACCCTGCCAAGTTTTTAACAGCAAGGCACGCACCCACCCTACTACGCTGGACCCCATTATCGCCATCAGCCCCTTCACCAAGTGGGGTATCGATTTCATGCAATGTAAGACTACCTTAGCTGGGGGCACGGTTATATAATCGTTGTTGTCGACTACTTTACCAAATGGGCTAAGGCTATGCCTACCTTTCTGAATGATGGTCGTACAGTAGCTCTGTTTCTTTTTAACCACATCATAACTCGTTTTGGTGTACCACGTGCCATTTTCACTGATCATGGTGCACACTTTAAGAACTAGATGATGAGTGAATTGCATGTCAAGTTGGGTTTTCGCCATGAAAACGCATCCCCATACTATCCTCAGGCCAATGGACAAGTTGAGGCCATCAACAAGATCCTCAAAACCATGATTCAATGCATGGTAGGGGAAAACAAGACATCTTGTCATCTAAAATTTTTCTCCACTCTCTGGGCTTACCGTACTTCCGTGAAAACCACAAATGGATTTACTCCTTTCTAGTTGGTGTATGGCATCAAAGTTGTTTTACCAATCAAGTGTGAGATTCCATCTCTGAAACGTAAAGTAGAACTCCTACCCCATACTTCTGCCAAAGAAGAACATTTCTTATATCTATCCAAACTGGATGCAACACGTTGTGATGTCACTCTCGTTAGTGAGGCACATCAAAAACAAATAAAAAATCAATACGACAAATCCGCCCATCCTCAGACTTTTGCAGAAGGAGACCTAGTCCTCGTCTATGACCAGGCTCATGAAAAATTAGGGATAGGTAATTTAGAACCTCTGTGGCATGTCCCTTACATTGTGAAACATGTTCTACATAGAGGCACGTACGAGTTAGTCGATTATGATGGAATTTCCCTAGGGGAGCCCCGGAATGGGCTTTACCTTAAAAAGTACTATGCCTAGATCACCTAGCATGTGTACGTTGTACATTATTGTATTTTAGTTTGGTGTTTCTATTTCTTTCGCGTGCTCGAGTCTTTGCCTTTGCCACTCATAATTGTGCCTTGTGTTTTCATGCACAGATGACATCCTCCTTTCCTATCTTTGTTGGGTTTGCGGACGGTGCTAGTCGACACACCCGGAACATTGCTTTGGCAGCATGGGTCATTTACCATTTTGACGAGGTGGTAAGTTCAGGAGGTATTTTCTTAGGACCAATGACTAATAACATGGCAGAATATCATGTTGTCATCAGACTCTTGACCCAAGCCTCCTCCCTAGGTATCTCTCGTATCATTTATAACCTAGACTCCCAACTCATGGTCTATCAACTCAACCGTATCTACGTTATTTGTAACCCTATCCTGCTACGTCTCCACCTACAAGTTTGTCGTCTTGAACGAATGTTTGATTATATCAAATACAAACATATTCCATGATAAATCAACAATGTGTCAAATTCGTTAGCTAATTACATCATGGATCGGTATCTCGCCCATAGATAAGATTTCATAAAGGAAAACAAATTGTACATCACATGTAAATTGAAACACCTCACATTAAAGGCATCATCATGTACAAATGTTTTGGCATTGCAAAAACTTGGAACTGTATATATATACATAACGTGACTGGAAATGTTTTGATTACATCAAAAAAGTATTTAGAAGAAAAAAATGTTGGGTCTTTACACCCATACAACATCGCCTGACAAGTCATACAAAATAAGATCACCAGGGAGACTCTAATCTCCCTGCACTACATTGTGCTGAGAGTAACATATCACTGCATGTGCTACACGTCTCAGTAGAGAGTTAATATTCTCTGGCACTCTCACAGTGTGCCTCTGCAGATGTAAAGGCATTTCTCTCCTCTGTAGAGGAGGAATTCCCATCGTGAGGCCTTGAAGGTTTCTTTCAACCTCCCGGAGACCTATCACTGGTGCCCCCAGATCTGCTGCAACTAGAGCACCCCCACAACGTCCTGGTATCGGTATCTTAGTCGGGCACACTGCTCCCTTGTCTACATGTTGAAAACAATACATCTTTTAAGAAACTCTTCTACGTACCCAAAAAAATATATACATTAAAAACTTAAAAAAACAAAAACTAGACAAGGTGTTTCTTAGTCTCTCACCTGACGCATCCCAATATTCCCCCTCGGGTAGAATCAAATCCATGCTCCTGTGAAAGTCCACCTTGGCATACGGGAAGTCTTCTATCTAGAGATATTGACGTCTCAACCAAGCGAAAAAGTCACCGGTGAAACAGAACTCTGACTTTGCCACTAGCCTTAGAGACAAACTAGTCCACCGTTCCATCCGTGATTCTTCCACTGGTCGTACTACCAATGCTATCTAAGGTTGCATCTAGGGGATGCGCTCTAAGAAAAATGATACCAAGAAAGAGCCGTATCCAAACTGTTTCTGCCCCATCCTACACTGCAAAACCTGTTCCTTCACATTCTGAAGGAACCCTGCGCTCCAGTTAAACAGTGCTGGCTCCAAACAATGTATGCCACAAGCTATCTGTGATCTCGATGCCATATGTGCGCTAGTAATTCTTGTCATGCTCATGATGGAAAACAAAATGGACCGGAGGGATAACTCTCAGATATCCTTGATAGGGATTCTACCCCCCACCAGTCTTGCTCCTGGGACACAATGACATGCCAGATACACACCCACTTGCTCAGGAAGCGCCCTTTGTCCGGAAAAAGATATAGGAACCCCTCTTTTTGAGAGGCCAATAAATAAATATACATCTTCCAACTCGATGGTTAGAAGCTGTGTTTTGATCCAGAACCCTTGCTCCGCGACATCCCATAAGTTGATTATGTGCTCAAGCAATAGAATCTCCTTCTTCATTTTTTGCAATTTGAAGAATTTTAGTAAGCCACAAGCTCTCAACACGGCCCATGTGCGAGGACTCTGAAAAGTAGCCAAGTCATCAATCTCATGCTCTTGTTCTTTCCACTCAATCATGGTCGCCGAAATCACCTACAAATGGAAAAACAAAGAATTTCATTATTCAATTTTTCGGCAATTTCGGCAATTTCTTAAGAAATTTAAAAAACATGAAATCTAATGCCCACACTATTCAAAAAGGACCATTCCCTCTTCTCATTACTCAATAACCCATGCGCAACAATAAAACATTTAAAATTAAAACAATTTCCATCAATGGCTGCGTGGGCATATGTTTGAGTTTTTTATGGATTCTTTGACAAAAACAACCCATCCACCCAAGTGTCAAGGCATTGGCATCTTTGCTATCACCTTCTAAACACGTTTTTGCAGAAGAATGTATTTTTTCCATCGTTTTTAATAGAGGTCGATTTGATCTTTTTTGGAGCGACCTAGGGCTTCATTGTTTAATTTAATACTACTATGAAAATGAATATTAAACCATGTAATTGAAAGAAGGGGAGATGAAGATCTACCTGGTCAAAATGGCAAGAGAAACAGTCAACCGTAGCTCCGGTATCAAGCGAAACAAGATCCACCTCCAAAATGAGAATCTCCACTACTACAAATCCTTATGCAAAATGAAATGGTAAATGAAGATTTTTCTTGTATTACTATTTATAAATTTCCATTTTTTATAAGGTATAGTTATTTATGGGTTTCTCTGACAATATAATGGCTTCACTAAACCACTGGATTGTATTTTTGACACTACGGGTTTCCAAGTAGTTCTGATCATTTGTTTACCTTGTCACATCCATGAGCATAGTCTTAGTTCGTTTTCAAGCTCGAAAATATGAGAACGCACCAGGTAGACTTTTATCTCTTTTTTGGACCCGCACGGACACACAAAAAAGGAACCCCCTAGAGTCATCTTTAAACTCTTTTCAGACTCTCTAAACATGAAAAGATTGTCGAGTGATCTTGCTTCCTTTCACGCTCGTTAAAAGGTTCGAAAGAGCATCTTTCGAGTGGTAGTTTATCTCTTTTTCAACCTTGTGAGACTAACTGTACGAAAAAGGAACTGAGAGAGTTCTCTTTTAAGTGTTTTTCTAGACTCTACAATCATGAAAAACCTTCGAGTTTTCTGTCTTTGGACTCGCTAAAACACACATCGATAGGCCCATACGGGACCGAACCCTTACTTCTTCCAGTTTGTTAAACAAAGGAAGAGGAACTTATCGAAGGTGAGTTTTATCGAGCATGTGTTATCCTCCTTGAGCTCATTAAATCAAAAAGAGGTACTCGTCTATCTGGATGGGGGAAAATTTGGAAAGAAGCAAGCCAAGCAATCTCTTGAAAACATTACCAAGTAATTATTAGAGTCGCCCTTGAACACGACACTTTGTCATTTGCACACATTATAATCCGTTGAACCTCTGCACTGAGCCAATACTTTGAGTTTCTTTCACTCCTTTGGGTCACCTGACGTAAGTCACAGCATCCACTGCATCATCAAGTTTTGGTCCATGTCACGTTTCTGCTCTCGTGCCTCAGTTTTCAAGGGAAGTATCCGCCTCGAGAGTCAGCCATCACAAATATCTTGTCTCAATACCTGTGTCAGTCCATGTTAATTTGATCTACCAATTACATCTCTATGTCCATTTTGTGTCGTTGATGGGGGATACATCAAGGCCCTCCTTCGATGAGCCTATTCCTGTCGACCTCAACACATTATCTAGGAATTAATCATTGACCTCTGATCAGATGATTCCACAGATGTTCGACTCCATCTCATCCATTCACATTCGTTGGAATGTACTAGGGTACCTTGGGAATCATTGACATTAATGGTGATCTCCCTCGCTCTCGTTAATGGTTTACACCATTGACCGGTAATCAAGTGGTTTATGCCATGTTCGACATCAGGACATCTATTCACATGGTTAGATTCGTACTACATCGGGATCGGTGAGAAGACCCTGGGTTGAGTGATCACTTTGATATATGCTTTGCCTAGGTTGCGAAGGAATTTCTCTTGGAAAAATGATACATATACTGTTACATAGATCCACTTTGTATTGGTTGTGGCTATGTCTTGTCATCTCATAGATCCACTGTGTATTTTTCATGGCTACGATCAGTTCAAGTCATTAGAGTATAGATCCACATTGTATCTTCGGTGGCTATACCTTTTTATCAATACAATTATGGATCCGCAGTGTATTTTATGGTGGCCATATCTTGCAAGTCTTGATCGCCCAAGCATAGGTATGCCTGCCTTGGGTTTTGAAACATGTCATAATATTTGTTGGATGTTTGTGTGCAGCTTCCGTTAGGTTCTCCAAGTCTATACCCTCATTTGAAAGTCTACAAAGAATTTCAGTTATCAGATCTCATATTCTAACTTCATCCTTTGGGGGGCAATCTGTTACACACCAACATTACTCGCTTTGATAAGTGTCGCAAGTGTCGAATGTTCCTCACAACTGTCGCAAGTGTCACATGTTGTTCACAAGTGTCGCAAATGTCAAACAAAGCATATTTCCATGATGCCAACACTAAGGAGACACTTAGAATACCTCAAACACCTAATTTGAAGAAAGAGAATGGCTAATTGAAGTCAAGTATCTCTTGTCACCTGAAAGGAGCTCTCAAACTAAGGTTTTGTTGACGAGCGAAATTGTTCGTCCGTCAATTGAGAGAGTGGAACTGGTCCGAGGTTGTCTAAATAACCCAAGCCGTTTGGAATGAACCACCCTGATGAGTTTAACGGCTCCGTTGGCCGCCCTAAGGTCTTTTAAGAAAACCAAAGAGAAAACTAATCTAAACTAACTAATCTAACTCAAATAAAACAAACTAAAACTAAATAAAACTAATAAAACAAACTAAAATTAACTAAAACTAATAAAACAAACTAACTAAAAATAAAAGAAACTAACACACTAATCTAATTAAAACAAACTACTAAATTAAACTAAAACTAAATATAACTATTCTAACTATTATATACAATCTACTAATTACTATTATAATAACTCAAATCAAATATCTAATTACCAGCTGCAATATTACTTATTCACAAATGTACACTATAAACAACCTACAGATTTAATTAAAACCTGCAAAACTCATGTGTTTTCTGCCCTAAGACATCAAGATATGTTTTTTGATTTTCGTATTTTATGAAAAAGAAATAAAACTACTGAAATTAAACAATCTAATATACTAGTTCAATCTAAACTAATAAGAACAGTAAACAAACAAGCGACTAACTGACCTGGAAGCGCTCCAAGTTTGCCCTGTGTATGATGGCTTCAAAGCTGGTTGGAGGAAGTAAACTCGCACCGATTTATCCAAAAGCTTCTCGTAAACGATAAGTTGTGCTGCTCTTTAAGTGTTTACAGAACAAACAAGACATAAAAATAAATCATAACAACCATAATATGTATAAATCTCTGCAATAAGGGAAACCTGTTATGCAAAAACTTATATTAAATAATTCAACTCATGAAGAAGATAAACCTGTCATTCACAAACTGAATTAATAATTGTTATGTCTTTTATACACTTGGAAGAAACCAGATAT
>ML779813.1:136198-157139 GCA_009831015.1 Picea engelmannii
CATAATCAATACAATCATAATCGAACACAATCATAATCGATTTGTTACGGCTGTAACAATGTGCATAAGATTCATATTGTTTTAATCAAATGCCAATATGGAAAGGCTGTTACGATTATAGTCAAAATGAAACATGCATAACAGCATCAACCAAACTTTGCCATAGAATCCGATCGTTGAGCGTTACACAGTCAACAGACAGGATCAAAATAATGATCACAATCATCAACAACAATGATAATCATAAACTGGGAAACAATCGAAACAAATCGTGACTGAGTCAAATATAGAAACAAATCGTAATCGTGGGCATAATCACTTTCATTCCCCAAACCAAATTTAAACAATATGTTTGTTGCAATATGAATCGAACTGATAACACGGTCAAACAATGCGAATCGATCGGTTGGGTATAACAGTTATGATTCGTACCTATTCTCAATTTGGTTATGCATTAACAGAATGGTATTCGAATTGGTCGAAATATACATGGAACATATAACAGTTAACCATTATTTCCAACCATATCGTATAGAATATAACCAATTCGAATTGAATCATTGACTGTGTTCAAAATTGAAATAACAGAAACATCTTATGTTTAGAAAAGATATTAACAACTTCAATAAGCAACAGAGTATTCAATTGAAGCCAAATTGAAACAATCAAATCCATACCACGATTAATCGAATCAAAACTAAATCCAATCAAAACTAATCCGGGAAACGATATTCGATTAATCAAAACAAAATTATTCATTTAGTGCATGCTTATGTGTCAAATAAAATCCACACTGTAAACAGAGCTTATGAGTTTGTCATATAAACAGGTGATAGTCATACCAGTGAGGCTGCTCGAGCTATGCCAATTTTGAATTGACGGCCGCTGTAGCTGACTCCACATTCTTAAAAAAAATCGAACATGTTGTTCGTTGTTTCTTATCAGTGGATTGCAATTTAGCCTTCTGATTGGTAAGCCGTGCAACTTGGTCCTCCAGAGCATGAATTCTGGACTGTAGCATTGGCACATCAAGGTAATACCTTTCTAACCATGAGCCACACTGATCACATGGTGGAGCAGCTGGTTGAGATAGAGCAGGAGGGGGTTTTGATGAGTCACTGGGGGTTTCACGAGGCATTTTAATGCCTAGATAATTAGGATCATTTCGCAAGCAAGGTGGTAGGTTTTTCACAAAGTCGTATGAGGGTTTGTCACATAGACCTTCCGAATAGGGATACTCACTTGCCAGGTAACGTTCAACCTCCGAGTCAGAATCTTCACTCACCATGATAGGGTTAGGGTTGACAGGAGGTCTCGGTTTGTTTCTTGCCATGCGAGAGATTAGACAGGAATTCTTTTTGCCTTTGGAATTCGCAGTAGGTTTGGCTTTAGGCCTTTTAGCCACGGGTTTAACAGTTTCGACATCATTGGTCACAGAATTGGGTAGGTCAATAGGTGAGTCGGGTAGGGGTTTAGGTAACAGAGAACTCTAAGGCACAGGGGGTACAGACTTGCTCTCGCTCACCACAGGTTTGTCAACCTGTGGTGGGCTTGAGTCCTGAAAATTATTGTGATTAAGAAAATCATTCCAACAGTCTCGGTGTAACCCCAATTGACAAACCACAAGCATTTTAATTAACCCAAAGTGAAAAAGGCTGTTATCGGCCTGGTTCCGTTTGTATATTTTAGACATTTTAAACAGACTCCTATGCAAGTAATAAGGCATATTAAGCTCATAGCCCATGAAAACCATAAGTAGCCAAAGGTGGTACAATAAAACAAAACCATACCAGCCCTCCCAGGTGATAAACTGCTTGGTTATCATCAACAAGTTGTGACAACATTGCTTGAGCATATTTGTGGGAAAACCTCTGTCACAGGAGCTCACCCTTCGTCACTGGAAGAGAAATGTCCAAGAGACATCTTCCACTTTGCAATTTTTCAACCATTTCTATCTAGTAGCAGGCAGACCGGTAGCTAAACTGAGAAATTGCTCGTCAATTTCCAATTGGACATCCCCAACCTTGGCTCGGCAGCCATCAAAGGTTAATGCGAATTGTCGAGGCACGCAAGGGTTAAAACCATCAAACTTTTGTATGAACGGGAGCCATCCACATTCTTCAAGGTCACTGTAAGCACTGTCGAACATCAACAAAGCTTGGCAACCATTAGGTTCAGCCCTTACGACTGGAGCCATGGTGCGGGCACATGGTAGGGTTTGGATTGAACACAAAAACACAGGAGCAAAGTCGTTTGGGCTAACAACTATGAGCGATCAAAGGGGAGGCAAATTAATGTGCGTGTGCGAGGGTGGTGGGATTATCACCGCCATGCAACATAGTAATGACAAAGTACAATGTTGTTCAATCAATCATAACATCATTCAAACCATAATATTCGGCCAACCCAAGAATTAAATGGTGGATGATATGTCAATGCGCCAATGTATTGTTTGAAACCATGAACGTTCAATATAAAATCAAACCCAAAGTTAAATATGTGCTTGTTGCATAATTCAAACCATTGTCATTCAACATTAAATCAAAACCCAAATGTTTAACCAACACGCCATGTGTAATCAAACATTTATAAACATTGTGACCAATGATTTCATGAAATCGACAAGCCAAGAGCTTATAATAATAAGGATCACATTATATAAAACAAAATCAACCATGACGCCTATAGAATCAAATATAACCCATAAATTTACATGCTCAATGCCTTATCAATCAAATAAAGATCAAGTTGCGCAATCAAAGAAAGAATAGGCAAATGGTCATAGTTCGAAAAATCATTCCAGCCACTTAATAATAAACCAAAGGTAAGTACCAATCTGAATATCAATGAGAATATCATGACAGTTCAAATAACAATAGAGGAGTTTTCACTCTTACAGTCGTGAAAACTAAATGGAGACGAATTTGCAAATGTCGCATGAAATGAAAATATCGTCTATTTGCAAAATGTGACGTCAATTTGAAGTTCAGAAGATGTAGGTGTAGGAAGCTTATAGGGCAATAGAAAAAATTTAATTGGCTGCCAACAATGGCGACACACTGGTAGAAGCAGTTGTCTCTGTCAAAAGAAATAAATTCAGATTAGAATAGCAAAGAAAATTTCAACTCAAAAACAACCATCAGAAAATTGTACAAACATCATCATTTACCATTTTTTCCAGCGATGTTTTAAAAGATGAAAACTAATAACAGCCTTAAGATCGGTAAGTCACGATATTAATGATAAAATATTCAATACTGTTGGCATAGCCACTACTGCCAGCAGGCGTCCATAGCCTCGACAGGGTTTCCATTTAACCCACTCTGACATCTGTATCCTGTCAAGAAGCTCTAGATCAGAGTAAAGGACTTTAAAGAGGTTTCTTATAATTTTTTACAGATTTTCATTTACCCGACATTGCTTCGCTGCCAGCAGGCCTGTTCATTACCCCGACGAAGTTGTCTTGGCGCCATGCTTGCATTTACCCGCTACCAGCAGACCTGTTCAGTGACCCAGCAGGTTTACAAACACTTCCCACAGCTCTTATTAACATTTTTATTTTGTTTTTCTTTTATGGATAGCTGAGCGGGGCGATGCTGAAAAATCTTGGTATTTTATCATATTTTTTCAGACCTCATCAGAATTTTTTGACACTGTCGTTTATTTAGCTCCAGAAATGTTTTATTTACAAAACAACTTGCTATGACAGGGAGACATCCTTTTGAGTCATTCCTCTATGGAAAAGGGACAACGTAAAAAGATAATAGATGATCATGACAAACTTTGCTCAGAGATTGAAATTAGTAAACTTCTTTCAAACAACAATATTTTCCAACATAAATATCAGTTTTTTGAAATATATCACTGATGATCGTACAACCTTTCAGAAGTTATTTCAGCGAAGAAATTTTCCCATGGTCTTTGTCTGAATGGCTCAGTGCACAAGCATGCATATGTTTCAAAAACACAAAAAACTGATCAATCAAATTAAATCCAAAAACGAAAATAAAGGCAAAATAAAAACAAAAGGAAATATTTACATAATATACAAGGGTAGTAATCAAGAGAAGTATCCTTTTAGGGCTTGGCCATTCACTGGATAGGTGTCAAGCTGCCCCTCAAGATTCTGCAATCGAAAGGAACTAGGACCCAACTTTTCAGCAATAAAAAATGGCCCAAGCCACAAATTTCGAAACTTGGTGTGCTCACCCTTTCCTTTGTGTGGTTTGTCCCACTTTAAGACGAGATCGCCTACTTCAAAATTCCTATCAGAAACAGAACTAGAATTGAACCAACTTTTAATTAGTTTTCGATGTTGGTCTAACTTACGCTTAGCCTGGGTTCTTACTTCTTCTAACTTCATTAAAGCATTAATACGGCTTTCTAAAGGGGGACAATCTTCTTCTTGAACTTTTTGTGACAATTGAAGCGAAGGAAGAAGAATGTGAGGTGGCAGAATGGCTTCTCTTCCATGAACGATAAAAAAGGGGGAATTACCTATAGCATCTTTGGGTGTTACCCTATCAGCCCACAGTACATTAAGCAGTGCATTGTGCCAGTTCTTGTGATTTTCAACCACGGTTCTCTTGATAACTTTGATCAAGTTCTTGTTTGTTGATTCTGCTAAGCCGTTGCCCTGAGGGTAGTAACTAGCAAAATACTTCAGCTTTATTCCTTTATCTAAGGAGAACTCACTCATCTCAAGAGAAGAAAAGTATGAAGTGTTATCAAAGACTAAACAATCAGGGATACCAAAACGAGTGATGATATTTGAGTTTAGAAAAGCAATCACCTGACTTGTGTTAACAGTTCTTAGCGCGGCGGCTTCAGACCATCGAGTAAAGTAATCAGTGGCTGTCAAAATATACTTGTGCTGCTATGAGGATGGAGGGTTAATAGGACCTATGATATCAAGTCCCCATTGCTGGAAAGGAGAATCGACTGAAACGGGTTGCAAGGGGAAGGCTGGTTTTTTCAATCGCCCTGATGCTTTCTGACAAATGGTACATTTACAGCACAAGGCATGGGCATCCCTAAAAAGCATGGGCCAGTAGTAACCGGCTCTTAAAACCTTATGAGCAGTGGTGTCGCCACTGAAGTGACCACAAGCTTCTCCTGCATGCAACTCAAGCAAGACTCTTTCTGCTTTGTCCTTTTCAAGACAACGCATTAGTACGCCGTCAAAATTTTGATGAAACAGTATACCGTTAACTAGATGAAAGGAGGCGGACTTTAGTCTCAATGCTCTTCTCTTGGCGGGGTCAAGGTGACGGGGTGCTGATCCATGTTCAAGACAAAATCTAATGTCGTCGTACCAAGGACTTACGAGGTTTTGTGCACAACAAATCAAACTTTGATCGTGTTGTTTTAGGTTTGACGTATCACTATCTTCTTGCTGTTTAGTTTCTGAATCAACTACCAACTTACACAACCCTTGGCCTCTCACGATCTATGCTGGAGTGATTTCTAAGTCATACTCCTACAAGGAGGTGACCCAGTTGGCTCTTTTCTCTCCTAACTCCTTTTGCACTAACAGGTTCCTTACGGCAGGGTAGGGGACAATGACCTTTGTCCTTGACTTCAAAAGATATGACCGGAAATGCTTAACTACCTTGAAAACATCGTAGGCTTTCCGATCGACCGCTGGGTAGTTAAGTTCAGCACCTTTGAAAGCAGAGCTCATAAAGGCGATGGGTACTTTGTTGTTCTTGGAATTCTTCTGAGTTAGGAGTGCAGCATAGGAACGATCAGAGGCCAAAGTATAGAGTGTAAAGTCTTGAGAGAAATCAGGGCTCATGAGAGACGGAGCATCTATTATGGCCTTCTTTATAGCATTGAAAGCTTGGTTTTCTGTGGATCCCCAGTGATATTGGGTGTCTTTCTTAATCAGGTTTTGGAGAGGCATGACCATTTCGAAAAAGCTGGGGACAAATCTTCTCACGAAATTGATCTGGCCTAGGAAAGACTGCATGGATTTATTGGATGTAGGTGGGGGGAGTTTAGCGATGACTTGGGTCCTCTCGGGGTCAATAATCATTCCATTGCTAGACACAATGAATCCTAGTAATTTACCCTGTTCTACTGCAAATATGGACTTCTTGGGGTTCAAGGAGATGTCGTATTTACGACATCGTAGCAGAACGGCTCGTAAGTGAGATAGATGATCGTATTTGTTTTTAGAATAAACGGTGACATCATCTAAGTAGACTACTACGGAGTGATTTATTAAGCCTCTAAAATAAATGTCCATTGCTCTCTGAAAGGTAGCACCAGCATTAATCAATCCAAAGGGCATTTTGCGAGATGCATAAGTGCCCCACGGGGTACAGAAGGTAGTTTTTAATTGGTCTGGCGGAGACATCAAGATTTGGTTGTATCCAGAGAAACCATCTAGTAAGGATAGCCTCTCGAAACCAGATACTTGTTGAAGGATATGTTCCATGGGAGGGATAGGATAATTATCTTTGTCAGACGCTTTGTTGAGGTTTCGGAAATCGACACAAAGTCGAATTTCCCTATTTTTCTTCTGGACTGGGACAAGGTTGGATACCCATTGAGTGTGTCTAATAGGAAAAAATATTTTAGGACTTAGGAGTTTATTCAATTCTTTTTGTACGGTCGGTTCTAGTTTAGGATGCATTTTCCTCAGTTTCTGTTGGAAGGGTAAAGTTTGGGGCTTCATCGGGATGACATGTTGTATAATATTAGGATCGAACGTTTTAAGATCATCGTAAGTCCATGCAAAGACATCTTTGAATTCTTTAAATAATTTAACAAAAGCAACTTTTTCTTGTCTAGAACATCCCAAGCCTAAGTTGATACACTGAGGATTTTCACTAGTTCCTAAATTGACTTTTTCATAAGACAATGAGGAACTGTTGGTTTTGCAATTGACCGTCTTTTTAAATTTATCTTCAAAATCATAAAACTTTTCTAGTCTAACAACAGTTTTGGGTATGACATTTACCATGTCCGATAGAGCTTTTGGAGATTTCAGATTAGGTATTACCGTAAAGTCGTGCAAATTTCCATCGTGTGTTTGTTCATCTATCACAACACCTTGAAAAGTTTCTTCCATGTGCAGAAAGTTAATGATTTGCTAATCATTGTCAAATACTCTCCAGTTTGTGATATTGTCAGGAACAGATGGTCGAGAAAATAGCTCCACGGAGAATGCGTTCGGGGATAAGCCTTCTGCAGGAAGAAGTTTAGAGGCAACATTAGCTAGTAGATCTGCTTCAGCGTTATTTAATCTAGGGATGGAATTTATATTAAAAGAAGAAAATTTGTTCATTAAACTACATACCTTAGACTGGTAACATTTGAGATGCGGGGAAAGACAGTGTATAGAATCTCTTACCTGCCTAACCACTATCTCAGAGTCGTCGAATACAACCATATTTTGAATGTGCATGTCCAAGGCTTTTCTGAGACCTTGCAGTAAAGCCTCATATTCTGCAGTATTGTTAGTACATTCAAATTCTAGCCTACAAGTCAATAATGTTTTGTTACCTGCCGGAGCAATAATGATGCAGCCTGCACCAGCTCCTTCTTTAGATTTAGAACTGTCGAAATATAGAGACCAGATTTGATTTCCATCGAGTTCATGAGATTGTTGCATAGAAGCTGTTGGTTGCATACATGATGTGATCTCGGACTGTTGTTGTGGATTGTTGATAGGTGAAACTTCAACCATGAAATTTTCGAAGAAGGTGTCCATCCCTTGGACTTCAGGTGAATCAGCAAGAGGTGTGTATGGTTCATTGGGGTCATTCAAGTCTGTTACCGTGAACTTGAGGTAACGCTCACGATTCACCCTAATCTTGTTGGGCTTGCCGTTTTCTGGAAGCCATAAGTTAGACCAGTCCGTCGCGAAGTAACCATGTAGCTTCTTCGACCAGTCCCTGCTCAAAAACAGACCATACACTTCTGGAATATCCACCACAATTATATCAATAACCTGATGAACCTTTGGGTTAGATGATAATCTAATCAATACATTTTTTAGTTCACCTATAACTTTAACATCTGTTCGATCAAGTTGTATGATTTTCAAAGAAGATGGTTCTACTTCGGCGTTAATATTTTGGCAGACAGACCAAGGCATCACATTTGATGATGCTCCTGAGTCAACCATACAATTATGCACATTTCTGTTGAAGATTTCAAAAGTTAAAAGAAAAGGAGGTACATTCTTGTGAGTACTTAGAGTAGTATCTTGTGGTTTCTTACTCACATTTTCTAATGCTACTTTATCTACATTATTTGTGTTATTTACATTACTTACATTATTTACAGGTGCTACAGGAAGGCTTCCTTTATCTTGAGGATCATGATTATTTTTTGTGGAAGTCTTCCGCGGAACTTTTCTTTGCACAACCTTATTACCATTAGAATTACCATTCTTGCCATTGTCTGAAATATTTTGCAACATCTTCTGTAACAAAAATGGAAACTTCAACAACTCATAAATGGAAATGTTAGCTCGTAATTTCTTAAGATCTTCAACAACATCATAATCTAATTTAGGGCCAGCATTACTTTTTTTAGTTTCTACTGATTTAGATGGCTTTGGAGGTAAAGTTGTAGTGTCCTTGGCAGTAGGTTTGTTTGTTGTCTTGCTCCTAGTGTTGTAAGGGTGAACAGTCTCGAATTTAGCTTGAAAGATACTATCCGAGAAGTGTCCAAGGATGTTTGAAGAAGACTGTTCTTCTTGAGTTGTTTCCTGCTCGACTTCCTCTTGAGGGATTTCAGGAGGCATCAAGTCATCTTGGGCTCCTAGAATTGTCTGGAGAGCGCATTGCAAACTTTCTAGGTTCAAGCCTTCAGGGTTTGGATTAGGCCAGTTGGTTGGAAAAGGCTTTTGGAAAGGAGGTTTGTAGGGTCCTTTACTCAAAGAAGCTTCTTCAGTCGACCTTTTTAAATCTATAACTTGATTAGACAATTTTTGTACAACTTTAGTTAAATTTTCCAAATCAGAGTTTTCAGGTTGTGTTTTGTTTTGTGTAGGTCTGGTGAGAATTTCAATCTTCTTTTTGGAAGAAGAAACAGTCTCAGTTTCGTTTCTAGAAGAGTCCTTAAGAATAAGTATATATTTTTCAATCTGATTAGCCTCTTCAAAGGCTTCTAACAACGTGGCCTTTTTAGAACGTTTAACCCAAATAACTATTCTTTGATGTAGAGATTTAGTATAGTAAGCTATTACAAGACTCTCAGCAGGCATAGAATCTGCAGGGATTCGATTTTTAAGCGTTAGGAATCTTTGATTAAAATCTTTAACTTTTTCTTTTGAGTTCATTTTTAATCTCGAAAGATCCATGACTAAGACTTCCGGAGGTTTACCATCTCCGAATTTTTCCAAAAAGCAGGACTCAAACTTTTCCCAAGACACGATGGTATGGGGTTGTTGGGCAAAGTACCAAGTGGATGCATTACCCTCAAAGGTGTAAGGGAACAACCTGCAGACAAAGTCTTCATGTTCAACATTACGGAGTCTGATGGCTAACATAAATTTTTTGATATGGTCTTCAACTATCTATTTTGAATCGGGATCAAACTTAGGAAGCCATTTCTCCAGGTGCTTAGGTAAAGGGTGTTGGGCTCCAGGTACAGCTACAACATCCTGATCAAGCCAGGGTCTTACAGGGTTGTTCTGATTTTCCATAGGGCTAGTGGGTGTGGAAGGCTGAGAAGGTGGATTGCCTTCGTCAGAAGAGGAATCTCCTCCAGAAGAAGAAGGAGATGAGGGAGATGGTGAAGGAGGTATCCTAGATCCTCATGTAGCAAGATTTGTGTTTGGATCTGTAGGATTCACAGTGAGGTCTATATCACCTAACTGTTCCTTGATATTAGAGAAGTCTAAAGGTTGACCCCACGGGCGGTTTGGTCGCCTTAAACTAGCTAAGGCACTATGTGTTTTTATAAGAGATTGATGAACGATCTCTTGGATATCACCACCTGTAGGATTAGGGGTTGCTGGCTCAACTGTGATCTGTGGATCTTCGGTTGAAGTAGTTGTTGTTTGAGGGGGGATATTATCTTGTGAACGGCTTCTAGTCACTATAGGTGTGCGATTAGGTGGGGGAGGAGTCTTGCGACCACCTCGTGCCATTAATTAAGTTCAGTCCCTCCTTCTAGCGCCATTTGTTGACGGGTGAAATTGTTCGTCCGTCAATTGAGAGAGTGGAACCGGTTCGGGGTTGTCTAAATAACCCAAGCCGTTTGGAATGAACCACCCTGACAAGTTTAACGGCTCCGTTGGCCGCCCTAAGGTCTTTTAAGAAAACCAAAGAGAAAACTAATCTAAACTAACTAATCTAACTAAAATAAAACAAACTAAAACTAAATAAAACTAATAAAACAAACTAAAATTAACTAAAACTAATAAAACTAACTAACTAAAAATAAAAGAACTAACACACTAATCTAATTAAAACAAACTACTAAATTAAACTAAAACTAAATATAACTATTCTAACTATTATATACAATCTACTAATTACTATTATAATAACTCAAATCAACCATCTAATTACCAGCTGGAATATTACTTATTCACAAATGTACACTATAAACAACCTACATATTTAATTAAAACCTGCAAAACTCATGCGTTTTCTGCCCTAAGACAGCAAGATATGTTTTTTGATTTTTATATTTTATGAAAAAAAATAAAACTACTGAAATTAAACAATATAATATACTAGTTCTATCTAAACTAATAAGAACAGTAAACAAACAAGCAACTAACTGACCTGGAAGCGCTCCAAGTTTGCCCTGTGTATGATGGCTTTAAAGCTGGTCGGAGGAAGTAAACTCGCACTGGTTTATCCAAAAGCTTCTCGTAAACGATAAGTTGTGCTGCTCTTTGAGTGTTTACAGAACAAACAAGACATAAAAATAAATCATAACAACCATAAGATGTATAAATCTCTGCAATAAGGGAAACCTGTTATGCAAAAACTTATATTAAATAATTCAACTCATGAAGAAGATAAACCTGTCATTCACAAACTGAATTAATAATTGTTATGTCTTTTATACACTTGGAAGAAACCAGATATGGATTACAGTGATTAAATTTATATCATTTGCACATGATCAAGATATCTAAAGTAGTGATTAACCATAGACAAATTGATATACACAACATGAAACAAAATATTGATATAATGAGAAGCTAAAGCTGTGACAAAACACCAAATTTTTCTTCAGTTTGTATTAGAACTCCATATCCTTGTTCTCCCACGAATGAGGATGATCATTATTACAAAAATCATAAGTATATATAAGTCTCTCCACAGGGTAAAACCTCCCTATGGATAATATCAAAATGTTTTACATAATCTAGGAAATATCCCAAAATCAACTAAACTAGGAAATCAAAATGCAAGTGAAATATTTGAAATATCTCCTAACTGCTCATCAAAGCCACTGCCATTTCAAATTGATCTGCAATAGACCAAAAATAACCAATTAGAAAGACATTTCATCAACAAAACAATAAAAAATTGATCCTACAGACTTAGCTACAGAATCATCTGATTCTGTAGCTAATCTAAAATAGCATACAGGATCAGATAACAATCAAATGAAATCTTTTCAAAAGAATCAAATCCAATTTAAATTTTCTTTTAATAAACATTAAAAAATGAATCACTAATGGTTCAAGTAAATTTATCATTCAAACTAAACAAAATCGAAAGAGATGCAATCGAAACAGGGTAAGAATGCTCTGTTTTTTAGTTGCCATAAAATCAGGTCAAATAATAACCAAAATGTTTCATATCCAAATGAAATTAATAATGAATCATATTGTATAAGATACGATGTAATCATAATCAATACAATCATAATCGAACACAATCATAATCGATTTGTTACGGCTGTAACAATTTGCATAAGATTCATATTGTTTTAATCAAATGCCAATATGGAAAGGCTGTTACGATTATAGTCAAAATGAAACATGCATAACAACATCAACCAAACTTTTCCATAGAATCCGATTGCTGAGCGTTACACAGTCAACAAACAGGATCAAAATAATGATCACAATCATCAACAATAGTGATAATCATAAACTGGGCAACAATCGAAACAAATCGTGACTGAGTCAAATATAGAAACAAATCGTAATCCTGGGCATAATCACTTTCGTTCCCCAAACCAAATTTAAACAATATGCTTGTTGCAATATGAATCGAACTGATAACACGGTCAAACAATGCGAATCGATTGGTTGGGTATAACAGTTATGATTCGTATCTATTCACAATTTGGTTATGCATTAACAGAATGGTATTCGAATTGGTCGAAAAAGACATGGAACATATAACAGTTAACCATTATTGCCAACCATATCGTATAGAATATAACCAATTTGAATCGAATCATTGACTGTGTTCAAAATTGAAATAACAGAAACATCTTATGTTTAGAAAAGATATTAACAACTTCAATAAGCAACAGAGTATTCAATTGAAGCCAAATTGAAACAATCAAATCCATACCACGATTAATCGAATCAAAACTAAATCCAATCAAAACTAATCCGGGAAATGATATTCGATTAATCAAAACAAAAATATGCATTTAGTGCATGCTTATGTGTCAAAGAAAATCCACGCTGTAAACAGAGCTTATGAGTTTGTCATATAAACAGGTGATAGTCATACCAATGAGGCTGCTCGAGCTATGCCAATTTTGAATTGACTACCACTGTAGATGACTCCACGTTCTTAAACAAAATCGAACCTGTTGTTTGCTGTTTCTTATCAGTGGATTGCAATTTAGCCTTCTGATTGGTAATCCGTGCAACTTGGTCCTCCAGAGCATGAATTCTGGACTATAGCATTGGCACATCAAGGTAATACCTTTCTAACCATGAGCCACATTGATCACATGGTGGAGCAGCTGGTTGAGATAGAGCAGGAGGGGGTTTTGATGAGTCACCGGGGGTTTCACGAGGCATTTTAATGCCTGGATAATTAGGATCATTTCACAAGTAAGGTGGTAGGTTTTTCACAAAATCGTATGAGTGTTTGTCACACAGACCTTCCGAATAGGGATACTCACTTGCCAGGTAATGCTCAACCTCCGAGTTGGAATCTTCACTCACCATGATAGGGTCAGGTTTGACAGGAGGTCTCGGTTTGTTTCTTGCCATGCAAGAGATTAGACGGGCATTCTTTTTGCCTTTGGAATTCGCAGTAGGTTTGGATTTAGGCCTTTTAGCCATGGGTTTAACAGTTTCGACATCATTGGTCACAAAATTGGGTAGGTCAATAGGTGAGTCAGGTAGGGGTTTAGGTAATAGAGCACTGTAAGGTACAGGGGGTACAGACTTTCTCTCGCTCACCACAGGTTTGTCAACCTGTGGTGGGCTTGAGTCCTCAAAATTATTGCGATTAAGAAAATCATTCCAATAGTCTCGGTGTAACCCCAAATGACAAACCACAAGCATTTTAATTAACCCAAAGTGAAAAAGGCTGTTATCGGCCTGGTTCCGTTTGTATATTTTAGACATTTTAAATAGACTCCTATGCAAGTAATAAGGCATATTAAGCTCATATCCCATGAAAACCATAAGTATCCAAAGGTGGTACAAGAAAACGAAACCATAACGGCCCTCGCAAGTGATAAACTGCTTGGTTATCATCAGCAAGTCGTGCCAACGTTTCTTGAGCATATTTGCGGGCAAACCTTTGTCACAGGAGCTCACCCTTCGTGACTAGAAGAGCAATGTCCACAGGACATCTTCAACTTTGCAATTTTTTGACCATTTATGTCCAGTAGCAGGAAGACCGGTAGCTAAACTAAGAAATTGCTCGTCAATTTCCAATTGGACTTCCCCAACCTTGGCTCGGAAGCCATCAAAGGTTAATGCGAATTGTCGAGCCATGCAAGGGTTAAAACCATCAAACTTTTGTATGAACGGGAGCCATCCACATTCTTCAAGGTCACTATAAGCATTGTCGAACATCAACAAAGCTTGGCAACCATTGGGTTCAGCCCTTACGACTGGAGCCATGGTGCGAGCACATGGTAGGATTTGGATTGAACACAACAACACATGAGCAAAGTTGTTTGGGCTAACAACTACGAGCGCTCAAAGGGGAGGCAAAGTAATGTGCACGTGCGAGGGTGGTAGGATTATCACCGCCATGCATCATAGTAATGGTAAAGTACAACGATGTTCAATCAATCATAACATCATTTAAACCATAATATTCGGCCAACCCAAGAATTAAACGGTGGATGATATGTCAATGCGCCAATGTATTGTTTGAAACAATGAACGTTCAATATAAAATCAAACCCAAAGTTAAATATGTGCCTGTTGCATAATTCAAACCATTGTCATTCAACATTAAATCAAAACCCAAATGTTTAACCAACGCGCCATGTGTAATCAAACATTTATAAACATTGTGACCAATGATTTCATGAAATCGACAAGCCAAGAGCTTATAATAATAAGGATCACATTATATAAAACAAAATCAACCATGACCCCTATAGAATCAAATATAACCCATAAATTTACATGCTCAATGCCTTATCAATCAAATAAAGATCAAGTTGCGCAATCAAAGCAAGAATAGGAAAATGGTCATAGTTCAAAAAATCATTCCAACCACTTAATAATAAACCAAAGGTAAGTACCAATCAGAATATCAATTAGAAGATCATGACAGTTCAAATAACAATAGAGGAGTTTTCACGCTTACAGTCATGAAAACTAAATGGAGATGAATTTGCAAATGTCGCATGAAATGAAAATATCGTCTATTTGCAAAATGTGACGTCAATTTGAAGTTCAGAAGACGTAGGTGTAGGAAGCTTATAGGGCAATAGAAAAAATTTAATTGGCTTCCAACAGGTTTTAAGGGAGAGCGCTCCCCTATCTCACCCTTAGGAGCGCTGGTGCTCCCCTATAAGGTGCTAGGGAGAATTATAGCACCAAACTTTCCCTCTGAAGGAGCGCTATAGAAATTTAGAGTGTTGGCGCCCCCCTTGAGCCTACTAGGGAGTGTTATAGCACCCTGATGCCCCTTTTGAGGGAGCGTTGTCTAATCTGAGCAGCATTTGATCTATTGAGGAGAATAAGCGGAGGATCTTTCAAGTTTGGAAGGTAGTTTCATTCGAATTCCTGGTTCAATCATGATCTTAGGAGAGGATCCCTGATCTAAGGAGGGAATTCCTCAACCTACCCTAAAGATACCTCAAGAGGTTAAGCCTCTCTAAACCTATATAAGCATGCTCTATGATGGTGGAAAGGGGGAAGAATTGAAAGCATGAAACCTATGATCTCATAGGAAACACATGGTGAACTCGAGGAGAGTAATCATTGAAGCTGTTGTCATCCGGGTCGTGGATCTTTCAAGCAAGGGTTAGACAAAGGGGACTTGATGAAGCTGTCGCATTCACATCCATGGTTGTAAGTTACTTATGTCATTGTTCTCATCAATATGACACGCTTGGCCTATTTCTTTCTAGTTCGTGTTTGATCTTACATGAACTTATCGTTGATAGGTAGATCTATTTTCGAGCTAATATCAATAGAGTAGGAAGTGGTTGTACTATTGTTTGTCTACAGGGATCATCGAGGAGCGAAAGATCGGAGCTCAACTCGGAGCGTTCAGGGACAAATGTCGATAAAATGGTACTTATGTTCTCCTTCCTCCTCATGCATTGGTTTGTATAGATCTGAAAGGAAGTCAGTGTCCACATTAAGCGTCTGTTGTCTTAAGAGTTAAGAGTCTATCTCTCAAGAGGAGATCTACCTGTCCGCAGGGAGATTTTCCTTCAACAATGAGGTGTATCTTCTTTGCTTGTGGCTTCCAATGATTTCACATAAACACCAATAGTGTTACCGATGCCTACCAGAACCTCCTCCAACTAGAATTCCTAGGGTAGGGAGTATAGTCTTATCCATACTGGTGCATGTGCAAAGTCTTCCTTTTCAGGGATAAATTTCTCTATCTAGATCCTTAAGAAAAGTCCTATTGAGTTGAAAAAGTAAGGCCCTCCATCACAAATATGGTTGCGGTCCTCTAGGTTGTGCAAGATGATGGTGAAGAATCCCTTGGAGCCCAAATACAGTTCATAATGGCCCTTTGGCTTCCACCAATGTTGTATGCATTTTATCAGGTCCCGTTCTGAGGGCCAAAGCCCTAGTAATTTTCCTACCAAGGCGTAGTCCCTCATATATTGCTTTTGTTCCTCAATGCATGGTGAACTGATGATGTATTTTTGGGCCTGCGATGCTTGTGGGATGCATTTTCCTAGTAGCCATGGCATTGATACTGTTGCAGGTGTTAACACATTAACTGAGTCAATATCCATCTCTTTGTCCTTGAAATGTCCTTCAGTCATGAGCTTTGAGCATAGATCTGGGGGAGGCTCGAAAGTGGGCCGCTTTGGTCCCTCTCCCAGGCTTCCATTCACTATTACCTGGCTGTAGGAGGTGCCTTTCGGCCCTCCCTCCTTCAGATTCATGAGCCCCAGTGGGGAAAAGGTTGTGATAGTGCAGCCAAAACCCTAAACCTAAGTTGAAGAGCACTGCCCATTCATTTTTCTTGACAGTTTATATTTTTCATATTAAGGAGTAGTAAAATTAGCCCATATTTCTACATTTTAGTCTAAATTTACATCCTTAAAATCATCCATTAACTAGGAGGATATCCATTCTTGGGGGCCATGGTATCTATAATGAGGGATCAAATTGAAGGGTGGTACAATATTGAGAGAGGATTTCCAATAGATCTCTCACTATTAGTTGAGGGGGACTGAAAGTCCTGGGCCAGGCTCTTGAGATGTGGAGATGGAATCAAAGTTTCACTAAGTGTCACGTTCCTTTTTTGATGATAGGGGATAATCATTGGGGAGTATATCATAGGGAAGGGAGTGAGTTTGGGCATCTAGAGGATGCCCCATTATTCTCATTTATTTATTTTTTTCCTCCACCTTGTTAGCCCTGCCTCGGGCTTCTTTCTGAATCTTTCACCTTGCGGGAGATCCATCGTTTCATGTTTTCCTTGTGATCGAGATTGGGATCCTTCATTAACTTCCTTAATTGTGTATGTTGTATATCAGTGAAAGTGACACACCTTCCTTTTATAGCTGGTGATCGAGTGTCATTGACCCATTCCATTTGGTTATGATGCTTGTCCTTTCAGGTGAGCTGGTGAGGGGTATCGAAATTGTTTTTCTGGATCCCTCCCCCTGGAATCTCATGATTATTCTCCTACATTAAATGTTTTCATGGAATTCCCATGGCATGGTCTTTTCGACTGTCTTCCTTGTGGGTAGCTTCCATCCAATCATCATCTGATCGCCAAAGATCCCTTTTGATGTCATGTTGATCACACACAAGAGGGGAGGTATGAATTTATAGGTCAATTACTATCCCCCCTCTTGTGTTGGGGATCCCCCATCTCTCTTCATTCTTCCTTAGCTCTTATTCTTAGAAGAAGTGAACCTCTCTTGTTGGTAGGAGTCTTGTGGTGCATTCCCCACCTTTTTTTGGAGTCGGTCTTATTTTCCAAGTCTGGGAGTCGCTTAGGTGGCAGGTGATGATGTGGATACAAGGCATGTCATGTCCTTCATCCTGACACTCGACCACTTGTAAATTCAAGTCCTTTTTTTCCAAAGTTGGGATTTCTCCCAATTTATCCTTCTCTCGATCCCTCCCTCCCTCAAGGGTGATTTTGTTGTTGCTCCTCCTTCTGAATTTCTATGGGGTTTTTCACTCGCTTGGTCAGTCCCCTTGTGCGTGCTCCTAGGTGGAAAGGTATTTTATTGCGATTGTGGCATAGTCTTGGGAGAAACCCTAATCCTATGAGGGGTTCTAGGTCTTATCCTATAAATCCTCCTTAATCCTTAGGCTTTCATTAGCTAACCAGTCTGCAAGCTTGTTGGACGAGCACTTCACATGTCTAGGTATGATTACTAGAATGGAGGCCAACATTTGTTGAATGTATTCCATACTAACGTCCAAATGCCAAGATTTTGTGGTTTTCAATGTCAAGGATCCATGTTGCAATATTTTGAACATATTTATTATGATCTAGGAGTCACCTTATATGATTAGCTTTCCATATACATGGGTTGTGGCTATGTTGAGTCCTTCTTCCAACACCTAGACTTACATGACGTTGTTGGTATGTATCCCCATTAGACCCCCATACATTCTCAAGATATTTCCTTTGATGGTTTGGAAGACTCCTTCGTACCTTGTGTGACCTAGATTTCCTTTTGAGGGCCCATCAAATTCCATCTTGGAAAAACTTTTTGGGGGAGGGTGTTACACCTCAAAATTTCTCACTTTGATAGTGTTGCAAGTGTCATCATTACAAGTGTTGTAAGTGTCACATATTCTTCACAAGTGTCGCATCTTAAATACAAGTGTTGCAAGTGTCACAAATAGTATACTACCATATTTCCTATGTCGTGCCTCTAAAAACATCACAGAGACACTTAAGACACCCCAAAGACTAGTTTTGAAGAAGAGAAGTCACTTGACAGGGAGTACAAACCTTTTGTCATGGAAAACACACTCAAAAACTGAATTTTATAGAGGATCTCTCACCTACCCATTGTCAGGGAGTGTTAGCGCTCCCCGATCCTCTTTGGAGGAGTGCTTGAGCACCCTGTGCACCCTTTTGGGGGAGCGCTACCCTTTTTTTGGTAAATTCTTGGTTTGTTGAGGCAAATCAGGGAAGAATCCCTCAACTCCTGAAGGCAGTTGGATTCAAATAGATGGTCAAGTCATGATCTTAGGGAAGATCCTCAACTGAAGGAGAGGAATCCTCAACTTATCCCAAGGATCTCTCAAGTGGTTGGACTTATCCATGGTTATATAAGGAGGCCTTCTCATGGGGAAAGATAGAATGGAGATTGAGAATTATAATTAACTTATGATCTCATAAGAAGGTATTGACATGGAAAAGAATGGATATTGAGAATTACATCAAACTTATGATCTCATGAGTGAGATGTCATCAAAGCAACCAGTAGAGATTATTTGAGCAAAGGGGTTGGAAAAGGAACTCGAAGAGGTTGTTGCACCTTCATTCAAAGGATTGTAAGTACTTTTACTTGTTCTTATTAAATAATCAATGCTTGTCTTGTTTCTTTCAAACTTGTGCTTGTTCCATATGAGTTTGTCTCTAGTAGATGGATCTATGTTTGAGCTAATATCAGTAGAGTAGGAAGCCTTTTTTACCTTTGTTTGTCCTACAAGATCTATCAGGGAGCTCAGGATCAAAGCTCAACCATGACCTTGCAAGGACAAACGTCGCTAATAAGTTACATATATTTGTCCTTATCTTTAATTCATTATCTTGATTAGATATAAAAGGAATTCAATGTCCATGTTAAGCAATTTTCTATCTTGGTCTTAGGAGTCTAGAGGCCAAGAGGGAATCCACTTGTCCGCAGGGGGATTCACCTTCAACATAAATTGGCGACTCCACTGGGGATGAGCTCTGATTTTTGTTTCCATTCCCAGATCTTTCTTTGGCCCTTTTCCCACTGATTTTATCTTCTCCACATTGTCTTTTTATTCTTAGATTTGTTTGATTGCCTCATTATGTCATCAAGATCACCCTAATTGACTGAATTTCCTTCATTTTTTGAGTTTTTGGGATTTTTTCTGAGTTTTTGGAGCAGAGCGCTCCCCTCTTGTTGATGTCAGAGAATTAGCACTCCCCTTTAGCCTTATAGAGAGTGTTGGAATTCTCTGGTGCCCCTTAGACCAGAGAGCTACCCAACTTTTGTGGGAAATTCTCCAGAAGTTTTATCTTCTGAAGTTATTTCTTGGTTTTGGCTTTTGCTCAGGGTCCCATACTCTCAGTCCATCTTGATATTGGCTTTCAAACACCTTTATTTCTAATAATTCATCCTCTCTTGTTTGGATTTTTTGACATTTGTCCTTACTTTTCAATTTGTCCTTCACGATTTCGAGTCAATTTATCGTTTTCTTCTCATTTATCAGAATGAGTGAAAACTTTGTAAGAGGTTTCAAAGGTCTTTTGTACTTTTCTTTCTATTCTTTGAGTCATATTGTCCAAGATATTTCTCCTTCCTTATGAGTTTTTGGCTTTCTGTTTCTTGTTTGATCACAACAAGGGTGTCTTTTGGTTTATGTGAAGTTTTCTTCCAGATTGCTTAAATCTCACAAATCTTGAAGTCCAATTAGCATAAGAAGCTTTACATATACTGTTTATCAGTCACGTAAAAAAAATTTAGCATTGCATTGGATTCCTTATTGAGAACTATTGCAAGGAAAATCCTTCTCCTTCCCTTAATTAGATATTCATTGAAAGAAAAGATTGCTTATCATTTCTTATGCATGTTTTGGGAACTGAGTCATAATATCATCAGTATTCGCTCTCATACACCTCTGAGAAAACAACATCCACTAAAATCAATGCTTAACTAAAATATATCATACTTTTACATCTTCGTTAGTGTTATAACCCTATAATTCATAGGATCATTTGTTGACTGGAAAATTTTCACTCTGGATGTATTTTGACTTGCAAATAATATTTCTTTCTACAAATTATTTTCAAGGAAAGGAAAAGAAAAGAAAATTCATGATTTTTGACACTGAGTGGTGTTTCCTAACCCCGTGGAGACAAAAGCAAGGGAAGTAGCGCACAAAACCCACAAAATCACTAAGCCTAAGTTTTTGCTGCATTCACGCCTGGAGAATAAAGAACATGCTTAGATCAATGGTCGATCTAGTAGCACGTAGATCAACGACTGACAGTGGATTCCAGACCCCCTCGATTGTTATGCTTTTAATGGTGGGGGGGGGGGTCTAGAATGGTGACTAACAAGTGCACACAGATCTATGGTCATCATGACAACGTGCATATGGACGGTCCACAGGTGATTCCGAACCCCCTCGACCTTCCTACCTTTAACG
>ML779813.1:179252-197186 GCA_009831015.1 Picea engelmannii
GATATTAAATTCGAATTGCCAATGTACAATGGAGAGGTAAATGCTGAGAAATTAGATAATTGGATTCGTCAGATTGAGGTGTATTGTAGGATACAAAAAATTCAAGATGATGAAACTAAGATTCATCTTTCTTCTTTAAGATTAGATAGTGCAACACTCATTTGGTGGGAATCCAAAACTCAAGAGGACATGAAGAAACATGGTAAAATTTTAACCTCTTGGAATGATTTTATTGTTGCAATTAAAAGACAAATTTTCCCATTGGCATATATGCAAAAAGCTACTATGGATTGGAAAATTTTTAGACAAGCTAAAGGACAAAATGTGCAAATCTTTACTCAATAATTTAGGAGAATATCTTTGGTTTTGGGAGTAGATTTGTCTTCTCAAGAAACTTTACTCAAATACATTGGAGCTTTACATAGTTATTTGAGACATACAATACTCATGAGGAAGTTTGTGTTCCGGCCACTCATTTGGAAGCAAGAGGAAGGAATGAAACTCATGAGGGTAACAAGAAGCCTTTCAGTCATGGAGACAAAGGAAAGAGGAAGTTCAAGGGCAATGGAAAAAAGAATGTTGTTGTTAAGAAAGAGGGAGAAAAATTTACATGCAAACATTGTTCAAAAGATGGCCATGATGAAGACCATTGTTGGAAACTTCATCCTGAAAGAAGACCCAAAAAGTTTGGCAACAAAGGGAAGTCAAAGACTGCTGCAACCATACAACATGATTTAGGTTCTGATTCAGGTGATGAAACAAATATTACAACCATGGGTTATCAAGGTAATGGTTCTATTGCAAGTACTAGTTCTTCAAGTAATAATAATCTCAATGCTCAATGTAACTCGACAAGAAAAAGAAAGAATCAAACTTTTTCACATAAGGGTTGTTTCAAAGCATACCAAGATAGATACTCTATTTTATACTGGGTCTCAAGCAAACCTTATATCTAAAGACATTGTTAAGAAATTAAAATTGGAAACAATTCATCATCCTAAGCCATACCCTCTTGGTTGGATATGTGATAATGCTAAATTATAGGTGACAACAAGGTGTAAACTTAGGTTTGCTATCAGTGTAAATTTTATTGATGAGGTAGAGCTTGATGTTATTCCTTTAGATATCTGTGGTATTGTGTTGGAAAGCCCATATTTATATGATAGAAAAGCAATTTTTCATCGTCATGAGAATAAGTATCACCTGTTTAAAAATGGAGTTGAGTACATTGTTAGAGCCCATCCAAAGAAGATGAATTTATCACTCGTAAATGCGGGACAAATGAAGAGATTAGTCAATGCTAGCAAGAATTTTGTTCTCTTAATGATTAAACCTAAAGATGATATTGAACACGAAGTTTTCCAAGGTTGTGATGCAAAGTTAAAATCTGATCTATATGAGGTTTTTAATCAATATGATGAGATGTTTAAGGAACCAAAGGGATTACCTCCAAAAAGGGGCATCCAACATGAAATTCAATTGCAACAAGATTGTCCTCTTCCAAATATTGGTATGTACAGGATGTCAGTCATGGAGAATGCCGAAATTAAAAAACAAATCCAAGAGTTTCTCAACAAAGGGGTCATTGTGCCAAGCACATCCCCATGTGGATCTCCAATTGTGTTAGTGCCAAAGAAAGATGGTACATGGCGTATGTGTGTTGATTTCAGGGCTTTGAACAAGATTACAATAAAGAATCGTTATCCTCTTCCTAGAATCGATGATTTTCTTGATCAATTAAAAAATGCTAAGTATTTTACTAAGTTGGATTTGAGAAGCGGATATCATCAGATCAGGATTGTCGAAGGAGACACATGGAAGATAGCTTTCAAAACGAAGCAAGGTTTGTTTGAATGGATGGTAATGCCTTTTGGACTTCGCAATGAACCTACTACTTTCATGAGAGTTATGAATGATGTCTGAAGGCCTTTTATTGATGATTGTGTTATCGTCTACTTGGATGACATTTTGATTTTTAGCAAATCTCGTGAAGAGCATGTTAAGCATGTGAAACAAGTTTGGATGTTTTGAGAAAGGAAAAGTTGTTTTCGAGGATGTCCAAATGTGAGTTTGGAAAAACTTCACTTATTTACTTGGGGAATATTGTTGGTGGAGGCGAATTAAAAATTGATCCCTCCAAGGTCAAAGTCATATTGGAATGGCCCAAGCCCAACAATGTGACAGAGGTAAGAATTTTTTTGGGAGCATCCCAATATTGGAGAAAATTTATTGCTAACTTTTCTTCCATTGTAGCTCCATTACATGCAGTGACAAGTGTCAAGCAAGTTTTTCAATGGGGAGGCAAGCAACATAAGGCTTTTGATACTTTGAAAGAGAAGATCAGTTCAACGCCAGTTCTTGCACTTCTGAATTTGAGGCAACCTTTTGAAATCCAAATAGATGCAAGTAATTATGCAATGGGAGTAGTCTTGTTACAACATGGTAAGCCCATTTGTTTTCATTCTGAAACTTTTAATGGTGTTGTGATTAACTATCCTACTTATGATAAGGAGTTGTATGCATTGGTGCAAAGTGTGAAAAAATGGAAACATTATTTGTTGGGGAAAGAAATCATTGTCCACATAGATCATCAACCACTGCAATACTTACAATCACAAACAAATCTACAACAAGCTAGGCACTTCAGATGGATGGGTTTTATACAACAGTTCCACTTGGTCATAAGGTATAAGAAGGGCATTTATAACAAAGTTGTTGATATGCTTTCAAGGCCTATTATTAGTGCTTCAGTTATTCTTAAGCATAGTTCTATCATTCATGAGAGTTATGTTGAGCAATATGCTTTAGATGTTGATTTTAAAGAAGTATATGAAACTTTGTGTCATTCTAACCATGTTGAGGAATTAGATTACCATGTGCATGATAATATTTTGTATCATCTTGGAAAGATATGTATTCCACAGGGTGAAAGAATCAACATAATAAGAGAATCCCATTCTTCTCTTATTGCTGGTCACTTTGGTGTAGGTAAGACAGTGGCTAATTTGCAAAGGTACTCCTATTGACCTAAAATGAATGAAAGTGTTTCAAGATATGTTCGAGGATGTTCATTATGTGCCACAAGAAAACCTAGCAATCGAAAGTTGGGTTTTTGTGCTCCACTTCCGGTTCCTTCTCGTCCTTGGGAAAGTATTTCTATGGACTTTGTAGGAGGTCTACCTATGTCTAAAAGGAATCATGATTATATTTATGTTGTGGTTGATTGATTTAGTAAAATGTGTATTTTGATGCCTTGTAAGAAGTAAGTTACAGCTGAGCAAACGACACAAATGTTCTTTCAAAATGTTTGGGTACATTTTGGATTGCCTAAATCCATTATTTCTAATCAGGATTCTCGATTTATTGGAAGTTTTTGGTCAAGTTTATGGGCACTCATGGACACCAAACTACAAAAGAGCACAGCTTTTCATCCGCAAACTGATGGTCAGACAGAAGTGGTAAATATAACAATGGTGCATCTTCTTCGTGGTTATTGCAGCAAGCATCCTAAACTTTGGGATGAGCATTTACACTACATTCAACATGCTTACAATCGAGCTAGGCACTCTTCAACTCAAACATCGCCATTTGAAGCATGTTTTGGATATTTGCCCAAATCTCCTTTAGATTTTATCTTTGGGAAGGATATTGCTATTGATGGTCAATATGACATTGATAGGGAAGAAAATTTCATTGAACAAATTCAGTCGATACATCAAATGGTACAAGAGCAGTTGGAAAAGAGTCAAGCCAAGTACAAGACGAGACATTACAAGCATCATGTTGATCACAGTTTCCAAGTCGGAGATGAAGTTTGGCTTTACATTAGTAAGGAGAGGCTTAAAGGAGAAGGTAAAAAACTAAAACCAATTCAATATGGTCCTTCTAAGATTCTTGATAAGATTGGTAACAATGCCTTCCATTTAGATTTTCCTCCTTATATGCAAATGTATGCAGTTGTTAATGTTGAGAATTTGAAATTGTATGAGCCTCCTTTGATTGATGATCAAGGAGAACATGTTTAGATTCCTTCTATAGATGATTTCTCCCCAGAATATCTTACAAAACTGCATGAAGACACAATCCTTGACAAGAGAATGAGAACTTCAAAACAAGGAAATGTGGAGTATCTTCGAGTTGGTCTTAAAGGTACAAATCCAAGCAAAGCCAAGTGGATTGAGGTTGGAAAAATGAGGGAACTATACCCTCATCTTCAAATAGACTGAGAATAGTCTTTTGGAGGTCCAAAATCTTTCCAATGGGGAGGTGTGATCCAGGGGATCAAATTTTTCTCAAACTTAAAAGTGCTTGGAATCGCTTCAAATAGAACAGGAGCATAGGCCTTGTCGTCATGAACCCAACGCAACTTGTTTGGGTTCAAACGGATTTCGAATGAGAGAGATATCGCGTTCTGTTCAAAACGACAAATAGGCAAAAAAAATGTACTGACTGTACAGTCCGTATGGTCTGTATGGATGCTGACGTGGCAGACCGTACAAAACGTGGTAGACCATATGACACGTGGAATATGTGTTGGCATTCGTGTGGATGAGTCGACGTAAGACATGTGGCTTGTTTGTGGCGAATGGGATAGCGACATGTGGCCCAATCAATGGTCGCCACGTGTCATCTAAACATTGGTTAAAATTTGTGTAGTCGGTAGTAATCGACCCTGTGACCTCTGGGTAGGGGTAACGCTTTGGGAAGGGCCACCCAACCGACACACCCACAAGTGTTTCTTATTATTTATATGTGAAAAAATGTATTTAAATTGCAATGTGTTTGGGAATGGGCGCAGAGAGGGTTGGGGCTAAGCCCCAACCCCCGTCCATATGTATATATATATGTGTGTGTGACTACCCACGCGCGATTCAAATGGAGCCATAACACATATAACCGGTGGTCATAACACATATAACTGTGGACCATACACATATGAATGGTGGTCAATGTATAGCGCGAGATTTGTGTTACCAACGGTTAGGAAACCGCGTCGACACTTGTCGCTCTATCATTTGATTTGGACTTGGCACCTTTTATATGCGGGCGAGGTCATGTGGTGGCCCATGTTTCCACGGGCCTTGGCGGTTAAAGGATAGCACGTAACTGCCCTACAGTTTGTATCGGTTGTGCAATTGTGCCCAGTGCTGAGTTTTAACACATAAATGTGCATGGNATCCAGAGACAACAAGTTTGAAGGGGAACTTCCAGGAAGCCTATCTTCTTCAATTTTTGGCCAAACAAGGTGCCGAAAAATCCTAGCTAGTGGTTTTTGGACATTCTGAAGCCATTGGAGCCATCTATTTGGAATTTTGAGCATTGTAAAGCACATATTTGAGCAATTTGAGAAAATAATACAAAAGATCCATTGGAAGATGGACCAGGAGATGTAGCCCAAGAGAGGGGTGAACTCCTTTATCATTTGTTGTGTTATGTGTTTTTTGTTCACTGTTATTTGTTATTGTTTATATGCATCTTGAATGTGTAATTTCTATAATATTGTGTTTGAAAAATTAATCCATTTGCATTTGAACACATGAATTAAAACTTGCAAATATTTTCAAGAATACAAGTCTTCTTCATTTTTAGATCAGAAGGGGTTCATTTTAATAACAAAAATACATATCAAAGGTTGTCAGAAAACAAGTCTAATTCACAACCAACGTCAATTAAACCTATGACCATAGAGGATCAAGATTCCTCTTGTGGAGACATAAATGGAAAACATGAAGTAGAGGATAAAACCCAGTATGACTTTGTTTATAATTTACCTACATTTCTTTGTCGGTTTGAACGATTGTTAGGCATTGGGGTTTCTCTAAAGGGTAATGTTTCTACAAATAAAGTCTTATATAATAACCACTAGCATTCCATCCCTCATCTAGAGCCTGATATTTGTCTTAGCGACAAATATTGGGCCAAAACTTATTATGAAAATGCCCACTACTTCGAGAATATCCTAAATCAAATGCAGAGACAAAACAATGAGCTAAATAGGGAAAACCAACAGTTGATATGTGACATAGAACAAAGTTTTCCTCAGGCTAATAAGAAACCAAAGAATTATCTAGACAATGATGTCAAAAAGTCCAACAATGTTAATATCATTGTTGAATCCCAATTGCATGCCTCTTTGTTTTCCAATACATAATTTATGGTAATGAAAATCGTTATTTTATTCTTGTTTTGATTTGTTTTGATTTTGATACAGATTTATATTTAAACTTGTTTTGATTTTATTATGTTTTTAGACCAGCTACAAAATCATAGATTCTGTAGCTAGTTTTTATTAAGTATAATGAGACTTTTAATTGATTTTGTTTTCTCTTTTAGGTATCTAAAAACTCGAGGGATAACACCGATGTTTTCATCAAGGATCGTTTGAGATCATCGAAGATTAATTTTGTTTTAATTAGCATTAGGATTAAAATGAAAGGGAGAAGTGTTGATTTTTTGTTATCGTCCCAACAAACGTTTGACAAATTGTTGGATATAATTATCCTTTTATGGAATTTTTATGCTATGATTAGAGATGAGAATTTTCTGTTTAAACTAGCATATTTTGAAAGATCCGATTCTATCTTATGGATATGAGTATTGATCCATACTACTCTTTAAATACTCATGGATTTTGGATTCATGAACATGGTGAAAATTCAGGGAAATGGACCACTGATTATTTTTTGAAGAATATGGAATTACACCTTACTTAAGGCTTTTGTCCTGTAAGTCAAAGGGTCTTGTTTTCATTATAATATCTTTAATTATGGTTCATATTCTTTGAGTAATTGATCATGGATTGATTTAAAATTATCTTTAGTCTGTTTTTTCAATACATTGTTAATTGTTATCGTCTATATATTAATTCTATCAACCTTTAATAGTCCATTATCCCAAATTGTCTAGGTCCTTGTGATTGTATCATTTTGATGAAAATTTTGAATTATATTGAGTTTATTCATAAGATTCGAATTTTTAAAGATCTAATTGTTCAATTGAAATTATTTCCTTATTGTCAATGGTCTATCATATCTTCACCAAGGATCAGTTGCACAAAAGTTGTTCTTTCGGCATTATAAATGAGATTTAAATTGTCAATTGAGGTGAATTTCTCTGGGAACTTTCGCAATATTAGAATTACACAACCTTCTTCTATATATTTCTCTTAAGAGACAGGTTTTTGGAGTAGCTTAATATAGGAAGGCACAACCAAAATCTCTATTTTAATACTGGCTAGTTATAGGCTAGTGATTTTTCTTCTTTTGTTGTTTGATTTATAATTTTTTTGTGAATGTAGATTAACATTTAAGCTTAAATACTTTGTTTATTTAAGTCAAAACATTATCATTTACATTCCTTCTTTTTATTTTAGTTTCAAAGTTAAAATTAGATTAGTAGTATGTTCTATATTTATTTACATTTTGCCTAAGATTTGGTTCTCTTGTACAACCTTATTTTACAAGCTTTGTCGTAAATCTTGTATATGTTTATTTGTATACTTTGTATATAAAGAACGTGAGTAGTGAATGTATATAGTAGATTTTCGTTAATGAATAGTTAGTTATTTTATTATCATAGTTTAGATTAGTAACTTTATCAGACAACAGAGCTGTAAAATCCATTAGGGATAGTTACCTTAAATGGCTTAGGTTACACTTAAACAACCCCTGACCGGACTTTCCCTTCCATTTGATGAGCGTTCACATATTCCCATAAAAAAATGGTGCTAGAAGGAGGGAAAGAATAAAAATTTGGCCTTATGAAGTCTTTATTTTAGATGATTTAATTTCTCATGGCTCCTGCATTGGAACATGCTTTCCATTTCTCATTACCAGTTATCCCCAACAAGACAACTTCTCTCTTGTCAAATCCCACCTTTGATGGTGAAGGGAATACAACTGAACAAGATCATATTTATAAATTTTGTTCTATGTGTTTAAAGTATAATATCACTAATCTTAATGGTGTATGCAGATTGTTTGCCCTCATGTTTTTAGGACAGGTGAGATGTTAGTTTGAATCCTTTCGGGCTACATATATTCATTCTTTGTATGGGCTTGTAATTGAGATTTTATATGATTTTAACAACTTTTTATTATGATGAATTAGGTGGACAATCAAGTTGCTTAAGGAAGGAAAATGATTAATCATTAGAAGATTTTTCAATTAGGCTTATACATGTTTATACTAGATTCCCTTTGGAAGAAATGCCTCTTATCGGTGGATGCTTTCAATATCTCATTCCTTTATATGACATACAATATCGGTTAATTATTTACCAATATGATTTTATCACTAATACCGAGTCTCAAGATGGTTCTAGTTTTCATGTTGATCTTGAAGTCTTTGAAGCACCACAATTTTTGTCATCTTATTTCATTTTGGCAAGTCAAGAGCAACATCATATTTTACAAAATGAAATTGTCACTTCTAATCACTCTTTTCCAACAATGTCTCCTTCTGTTGAGGAAGGAACCTTGACTTTAAAAAGAGACAGTTGTCACACTCTCATAGATTCTATAATTGTTTCTGAAGTAAAATATTCTGATTGTGAAGTTGATAATCATGTGGATGGTAAAAATTCCCTTGATTTAGTTGAAAAAGTGCATGATCCATCAATAGGATACAACATCATTCGTCAGATTATCAATCAACCATCTTACTCTAGTTATTTTCTCTGACATTTTCCCTTAAACAATGAACCAAATTTTCTCTTGGAAACTATCTCTTACTCTTTAAAAGAGCATACAATAGGGACTGATTAGTTCAAACAATGAGAGGAAAAAAACATAAAATTGAAAACCTATATGTCAATCATTTCAAGAGATGCATTTTGGCTTCTCAATTATTCTACATATTATTCCTTGTACCCTGATATTTTTTATCCTTATGTTGTGAAAATGTTTGTTCCAGATTACCTTGGAGAGAATTCAACATTATACAATCAGAAACAAATTAATAGAGATTACCGAACAAAAAATAAAGAGGAGAATAATTCTTCCCATGAACATATTAATTCTTGTTCTCGTCAATTATATATGGGTAAAATAGGAAATGATGTAAAAGGGTCTCAAACTGCATCTTCCATTGATTCATCTTAATTTTTGTTTAAAGAAGGATCTGCAGTTTTCCGTAATCAATTATTTGAGATTGAAAATTATAATCAACCAAACACCACTAACAATGATGATTATTCAAAAAATTTGGTTGTTCCATTTAGTTCGTCTCAAGTATTTAATGTTGAAACACTCAAGCTAAATGGAAAATTTCAAGAAAATTAGACACTTCTTCTTTAGTTAAAAATCATGATAAGTTCTTGTTATCTTGATCCTACCAATAGCACCAAGATCCTTTTAAAAGATTCTTTCCATACCAATCCGGTACCTTATTTTCATTAGAAATATTTTTCGTCTAATAATTCTTTCGAACAATCCTACGTTGGTAATTGCATGTATTCTGATAGGATTGCATATTGGTTGGAGTATTCATATCTAGAAAAGTGTCCAGGGAATGGTAGTGGCCTTTAGTCTTCCCAACCGAATAACAAGAGGTCTCATCGCAAGCCCACTTGCTCACCTCCATATATTTTTATGGATGACACTGTTGTTAACTAGTCATCAAGCTAGAGCAATGAATTTCATTTAGTCACCAAAATTCCAAAAGAATAAAACTTAATAATTCCAAGAATGATCCATCACGTGTTCTTAAAATATTAGATGGGATCAAGATAATCATATAGGTTAAAAGTAAACCCTTTCGAGGCTATGAATTCTTGTTGGAAGTAGCAACCCTCCCTGTGGTATTGAATTCGTTTCTCAAAGTTGTCATGACCCATTGGTGAAATAGTCGTTCATATTTTAATTCTTTACAAGATATTTCCCCTCAATTCATGAACTATGGTAACATCAATCTATATATGTCTGCAGAGAAAATATCAATACTATATAGACCATAAAATGGATTTTCTTAAGGAAATTTGAAGATCTGGCAGCTTCGTACCTCTTACTATAATTCCTCATGATGATATGTTTGGAATATAATTGCTTTGCCCAGTGGGTCACCATTTCTTGGCTGCCCGAACTAGCACCCTATTATTCTTCTTTGAAATATAGAGTTACCTTTATAATTTCTCACTGTCCAATATGTTATATTCATCAGATTGACAGATTATTTGTAAAAACTATTTCTTTAGTGATTTTGGTTGATTTTATATAATCATTTTTCTTTACAATTTTTAGCATGTGTATTTTCTATCAGTTTTTTGTTTTGAGTGGGTTATGTTTGTACCATGATTGCATGTTTATCCTTAATTTCATGACTGTGAAGCATTAAATTAAATATTTTTCTCGAAGATATCTCTTGGTGAATTCTTTGAACACTATCATCTTACATGTCTCGCTTTGATCAATGAACTATTTCTTGCATTTCCTAGTCTCAGTTATAAGAGGATACCATTTTCCCTTAGGGTTGTAATTAATTGGAAGATTAATTATCCTACACAAGGTTTATTAAGTATATATATCCTCTAATTCTAAATTTATTTTACTAGGAAACATTTTAGGAATAATGAATGACCCTTTAAATATTCTATAGGAACTATCGTTGGAAGCACAAACTTATTCTATGGATTTTCGAATTAATTACTTTAAACATACATATGATATATTGGATTATGATTTTTGATCGGGGTTTTTAATTTGTACTCAGACCATTTTATGATCTCTCCACAATTATTCCTTTAAAACTACTTAATCTTTCCTCAAACCCTTGAAATGACTATACCCTTTCCCATGACCAGGATGCAATCACTCGTGGAAATATTTGAAGCCAACATGGTTATTTTGTTGTACAACCCCATTGTCCTTTGGTGTTGGGTTTATGGGCTGACCCAGGTTCTAACTACAGGATTACCAACAACCCTTCGACCATCGACCCTTCTAGATACTAGAAGGAAACACATCGCACAAAGTGCACTACATAGTCTCACCCAAGATGGATTCAATGGATGGCCGTAGGACTCAAATGTCTGCAACCATGGGATAGTATGTGCTTCTCTCTCAGGGGCATTAGATCTACTCAACTGATAGCCCTCAAATACTCATTTAGCATGCTAAGCCTAGTTGGATGTTAGTTCTGACCAATCACATAGTTATTCCAACATAGCTTCATTAACCATTATGACAACATATACCCAATGACCTATATTCATTTACTGCAACATAAGATTCATATGTGAATACCAACTATGGAATTATTCCATTTAGTGCTATTCTACAGATTTCATCAGTTTATCCTTAGTGCACAGTATTATTTTCTTTATCATTTTAACATGTTCATCATAAAACTTCATTAAAGAAAATATAATCACAAGTACTGCAAACATTCACACATAACTCAGATATACCATGGTTCAACCCCTCTTGGGGATACATCCACAAATATGAGTCTCTTTATCTCTTTATTAATCATCATTCAAAATCCAGTGCCACACATTGTACAATTCTTCCTCCATTACAATCGATATCCAGATATCGCAATAGTCTTCACAAAACTTAGAACTACCAACCAACCTACAAACAACAACAACCAAAACCCCCAACCCTTTCTACAATCCTAATACATTCTACTTATACCAAAAATGGGAAAAATCCCTTAAAAAAACCCTAACCCTAAGTGGATTCTGGTTTGTCCACTTTCCATCTACTCTGTAGCAGTTTGTTCACTTTGTAACTACTTTTCCTTGGCGATGGTTTTCCTCTATTTCTGGCACTGCTTTTCCTTTGTTTCTGACGTGCTCCCCATTTTCTGGTGCTACCTTATATTTTCTAATTTCTGCATTGATTCCTTCAAAACTTCCTTGATTTTCTCCCCAAATTGGCCTGCGCTAACAGGCCCCCAACACTGACATTGTGAATCATCTTGAGTCACTCACTAACTCATGTATCTTCCACTACCTATGATAGTGATTCATACATCTTTGTTTCTTGGTGGTATTGACCCTGAGTCTGGTTGGTATTTTCCTCCATGGTTTCTACCATCTATGCAGTGACTGGTGGTTTCAATATTTCTCCCCCCTCCAAGCCTATGTACTCCACTGTTGGTTTTTCTGCATCGATCTCAATGACCAACTACTCATCCTTTTCCTGCAGAGGCTCCAACTGAACCTACCTTGCAATATTCTCTTCCTTCACTACCTTTTCTTCTAACTATAGACTCTTCATTTCTATAGATGTATTAATTTTTTTAGGCAGTGACATCGTCTTCTGTCTCTTCTTCAATTCTTCCATTTCTATGTGGACCCTATCCTCCTTTTCTTGTAGCTACTGCAAGATTCCATCTTCTTGTAATTGTGTCCACATTTGGCCACTTTTATCCAACAACTCTTTCATCTTATGTATAGTCTGCACTATATTCTTCATAGATTTTGTTTCATATTGATCTCGGTGTGCTCTTACTTCTAAAGGATTAGTGGGTACTGTGCACTCCTCTAGCTCCTTTATTTGGCTCTTATACTATTCCAAATATTGAGCTATTTTCTTCATCTTTCCTTCTGATGATACTTCCTATGATCCTGCATTGTCCGAGATGGTTTGAAACCTTGCACCAATGTTTTTCTCCATCTCTTCTATATTATTCTATGCTAACTTCTTCTCTTTCCCTTCCCGGCTAATTGCTTCCTTCATTCTGATGTTCTCCTTCTGTGTTGTCTGTAAATTTATCGTATCTGACCTTTCCCTGGACTGGATTTCTCGTGCAACACTGATCTACAATTTGTACAATTCCTTTTTCGGGATCTTGGGAAATACCAAGTCCAATGTCTCTATCTCCTTTAGAGGCTTCTGTGTCGCTTCCTTGTCAATGTATAACATATCAAGTGTGATCATGAAATTTGCGCTCCCCTGCACTATAATATGCATTGCTTCCCCTGCTTGCATTCCTTTACTAGTGTGTCTTACTATCTCTTCTCTTCCCTGATCTTTAATTGTTCCAGTGCATTTTTTACCTTCTGCACATGTTCAACAATTGAAGCCCTATGCTTCTCGGCATTCTCCAAAGCCTATGATAGTCGATCTTTAATTGTTTTAGCTACTAATTCGACATCATATGTTGTCAGTGATGTGTGATGTGGTGTCCTATGGGACTTTTCTTTCTTCCTTGAGCCACTTGCATCTGGGCATCTGCTAGATTAGATGCCTCTGGAATGTCTGTATCCACCCCTGTCTCCTGTCAAACTTCTTCTTCCACAGGTATATGTTGTGTCTTTGTCCTCACTTCTACTGGATGAATCTATTCTCTTGTGGTGGATCCTATGTGGAACCACCCTGTGGTTTCTTCTTTGTTCTTCGTTTCTTTTAAGGTTGTTTGCTTCCACCCACTTGTCCTTGTATTGCATTCTTATTTTTTCTCATACCATTTATGCATGTCTGTTGCCCAGGGATTGTTCTGTCCTTCGTCTTATTATGTATTGTTGGCACTCTCCTTGGACTAAATGGCACCTTCCATTCATTAGGAAAATCTTAGATGTGCATTTGGATATCCTGTGTCTTCAAGCAGTAGCTCAATAGTAATCATTCCTTCGTTGGATGCCTCTATTCCTACAAGCACATACTGTGGCGTGTGGTATGAAAATTAACAATCTATCCAAACACTTGGAATCTCAAGTGAAATTCTCCACATGTCAGCTAAGGGATCTTGGATCTATAAAATGTACAACACAAATGTATCACTATTCACCTTCTTCTTCTTCAGATCTGTAGTGCTTCTTAAGAAAGTGTACCGAGCTATGCCACACTTTCCTACTCTCTGAAGAAACACCGTATATATTGGTTCTTTCCAACCTACAAGTGAAATGAGGATGAGTATCCATGATTAATGGAATTCAGAGCCCAAGTCTTTTGTATCCATATAGTCTTCTAGGAAGGAATTGAGCAAATAAGGTGCCCAGCTCATCGAGCTCCCCTTCGTTCTCTACATTGCAACCACTATCAACCCTAATGGCACTTATTCCTTCCTGAATTTACTCATTATCTTACATGCTAACAATTTTTTATCTAATCTTGTTGCCAGATCATTTATGTCACTAATCTTGATCCCCCTATTCCCTCTATCTGTGCCATATTTTTCCTTAATTTCATCAGAAATGGCCTTTTTTTTAGTCTTGTCCTCCAGATATTGTTCTAGCTTCTCCCCATCCATGGGTAGCCCAGTAATTGATTCTATTAAGTCCACATTGATAGGAATTGTCCTATCCATCAATAAGACACCTCCTTTCACCCTTGCTAGGAGTTGTTTCACACATTCGTTGATGTATTTACCATGCCTAAAGTGTGGTATATCTAGTAAGTTCATTATCCCTATGTTATAGAGCCCCATGATCCACTGCGCAGGCTCCAACAATGGTGCACCTAATGGGAACTCTCCTTTACATTCCATGTAATTGTGCTACACCAAATCTAGGAATTTGATGGTATCTACTACATCGTGGTCTACGTACTTCATACTGTTCACACCTCCTATCATTTCAATATTCGCTTTCACTCCATTCAGGATCCTTGGCATTACAATTGTCAATTCTTCCTGTGTGTGCGATGTCCCTTGCGCACTTATTTTAGCCTCAACTTTCTTTTTCCCTCGTGGGGATGACGCCCCGACCTCAGGTATGCCCTCTTTCTCTATTTCTTGTTCTTCTTCCGGCTCTAGGCCCTGCTACGCTGAACCCATGACATGTTCTTCGTCCTATGGCCCTTTTCCTCTTGACACGCTAGACTCTATTCTTTCTGCATCTTCCTCAGGCTGCCCAACCTCCTGCAATGGGTTTTCTTCCTCCTCCACCTATGTTTTATGTGGCTCATACTCTGGTGTATGGATTTCATCCATGTCAACTATTTTCTGAATGTCGTTTGTCCTTGGTTGCATCACCCAAGCCCTACTTCTCATGTTTCGACCGACCCTACTTGGCACTCCAACTTGCAGTGGTGACATCTTTCTATAATCCAAACTGCTATGCTACAAATCTCAATCCGCTATGAATAATTCTCACTCTTGTGCTTAGGGTTCTCTCTTCGTTCTTCTCCTCAACTAAAAACAAAAATGACTACATTTTCCCCCTTTTTTCCGACTTTATAGCGGGACAACGTACTGATAGTTGTTCTGCACTGAAAATTTTCACTTTTTCACTTTTTTATGCATGCTACACTTTTGTACATGTCAACTACTTTCCGGCACGCAGTGTCTTCAACACTATTTTTTTTGCAGTGCATTGTTAATGCTAACGATTCTATTACATCAAAACCTTCTAGTATTCTCCTATATTTTTGTTGCATTTCTTCTTTTTATGGATTTTTTTCTTTTTCTTGTAACATATACTATATACAATATGTACAATCATACCTCCTTTTTCAGTTTTTAACTTAGGTTGTTAGGTCGACTATCTTGATACAACTTCAGTCGATTTCCATTCACCATTCCTCTAAGATTATTTCCTTCAATATCTTTCAGTTGCAAAGCACCTCCATTTGTGATGGCCTCTACATGATAAGGCCCTAACCAATGCATATTGAACTTACCAGGATTCTATAGATACCTGATGTCACAAAGGAGAACTATATCTCCTTCCCCTTCTAATATATGTATGCCACGTGGGTTTTCCTCTACTTCTTCATCCTCTATGACTTGATAACAATAAACTAATTGTTCAAGTGTTTATTTTTTGTAATGTCTATCTACTGTCATTGTATCTATCTCATACTCTTCAAATATATTCCCTTTGATACTCTATAATGCTAGATCCACCCATGGATTCTCACTTTCAAATGCAAAGGTACTAATAAAGTTATGTTGCACTACATCCCAAATTGCAGTTTTTTTGCGCAGTTCTTGTTCCTTGTACCAATTACTGGGTATTCCTTCTAATGTATGAATAAAGTAATGCATACATTCCCCTAGTGGTACCAATATTCAGTTGGTGACACATTCATCTATGTGTTGTATTGGGTTCACTCTTCTATCATACTTCTATAAGATTATATCCTTCTGAATCCTACCAAATCTTATGTGCATCGGTCACTTATAATGATACCAGTCCTGAATTACCTTCTTATGTGCACCACACCATCATGTAGGTGTGTCCCTCAGTGTTATATCCAACACTAATAATCTTTGACTATCCAAAACCTTTGATTCAAAATCTATTGGGATTTTTTCTAAATTGTCCTCTTCGTTAAATGTGGGAAACTGTCTTACTTTTGTCCCAACCCATCTTACTGTGCGTGTAACTCTGGCACACCTCCTAGTAGAGACTTCATGCAATCTTTTCTACCAATTTGATACTCTAGTATTTGAATATGACATGTTAGAATTAGTACTCCTCCAACTGAGTACTGAATCTGCATTTGGATTCACATAGTCTTCATCTCGCACAATAGTCCTATACAACTGGTTCACATAATCCTCTTGAAAACTGTCAGGCACATATTCTACATATCTTTTACAATCTAAGGGATTTAAAAGGTGATACTACCCTAAAATTACCATCTTCAAATATCATCTTTCTAGGCTTTAAATTAATTATGTCTTGATTATCAAAGGCCCAATCAATTCCCAATAGTGCTGGAAATGGTATAGACTCATCCACCATATCCATCACTTCAAATTCTATTGTGGTGCGCACACCATATAGATCCATTGTTTTATTCTTCAATATACCGATGGGAATCAATATTTGTTGGTTGTATAGATTCAATTGGATATTGGAATACCCTAGTATAGGTTCTCCCATTGCTTCCCAAATCTTCTTTGATAAAATGTTGACATCTAATCCTAAGTCTAGGATAACATTTCCCAAGTTAAAGTGTCTTATATTTGCATTCAATCTGAACTCTCTTCTAGTTCTTGTCTTTCTATGGACATGATTAATCTTCTTTGGTTATGTTCCTACCCCTTCATATATGTTATATTTCTCAAGAATAATTTTGAACAAATCCATGCCATTCTTATCATTAAGTAGTTTAAAGCAAGATTCTAGGAAACTCTTTAAGTTACTTACTTTCTCTATTTGCTTTCCTTTGTAAGTATGATCCAAAGAATTAGTCATATAAAAAATAGAAGTATCATACCTCGACATAGTATTCGATGTGTAGGCTACATTATCCTTCAGGAACTCCTTTGCTTCCTTGAAAGTTTCCTTCTACTTATTTTCATCAAACTCTTGATGTGGCTGAGTGTTCTTATGAATATAGCACTGAGATTCATTCTTATGATCATGTGCATCTGCTCCTATCTTCGCTCCTCCTCTAGTCACTATATTGATGTTCCTCCCAAGATCCCTTATTTCTGCAGCAATCCATTGAACATTTTGGTTATTTAGATTCCTCTTCTCCTGGATCTTCTTCATTAACTTCGGGCAATATTATGGTGTGTGATCTGTTGCATGACAATACATACATGTTGTTATTGGTTGAGGACAATCTCTGGCACAATGTCCTTTCTATTGAAAATTATGGTATATAATAGGCCCTCTACCTCTTCCCATTCCTCCTCTTCCTTTACCTCTGAATCCTCCTCTGTTCCCCTATGGATCCATGTTTTGATACCGTGGTGCTTGATTATATTGCAGGATTTGTTGAAACTATGGTACTTCTTGAAATTGTTGCACATTGTCAAACTATGGCGCAGTATGTCCTCCCATCAACTTATTGGATTACTGAGAGGGGGGGGTGAATCAGTAATAGCATAATTATAATCCTTTTTCTTCAAATGTTATATCAATGTAGAATTATTATCCAATAATGAGAAATAATAAATAAACAATCACACACATACACAATACACCAGTGTTTTACGTGGAAACCCAAATCAGGAGAAAACCACAAAATGATTTTTCTTATATGTCTTGAAGAATTAAATTCATTGGAAGCACCAACTTTCTTTGTTTTC
>ML779813.1:213929-258558 GCA_009831015.1 Picea engelmannii
ACTGATTATTTTTTGAAGAATATGGAATTACACCTTACTTAAGGCTTTTGTCCTGTAAGTCAAAGGGTCTTGTTTTCATTATAATATCTTTAATTATGGTTCATATTCTTTGAGTAATTGATCATGGATTGATTTAAAATTATCTTTAGTCTGTTTTTTCAATACATTGTTAATTGTTATCGTCTATATATTAATTCTATCAACCTTTAATAGTCCATTATCCCAAATTGTCTAGGTCCTTGTGATTGTATCATTTTGATGAAAATTTTGAATTATATTGAGTTTATTCATAAGATTCGAATTTTTAAAGATCTAATTGTTCAATTGAAATTATTTCCTTATTGTCAATGGTCTATCATATCTTCACCAAGGATCAGTTGCACAAAAGTTGTTCTTTCGGCATTATAAATGAGATTTAAATTGTCAATTGAGGTGAATTTCTCTGGGAACTTTCGCAATATTAGAATTACACAACCTTCTTCTATATATTTCTCTTAAGAGACAGGTTTTTGGAGTAGCTTAATATAGGAAGGCACAACCAAAATCTCTATTTTAATACTGGCTAGTTATAGGCTAGTGATTTTTCTTCTTTTGTTGTTTGATTTATAATTTTTTTGTGAATGTAGATTAACATTTAAGCTTAAATACTTTGTTTATTTAAGTCAAAACATTATCATTTACATTCCTTCTTTTTATTTTAGTTTCAAAGTTAAAATTAGATTAGTAGTATGTTCTATATTTATTTACATTTTGCCTAAGATTTGGTTCTCTTGTACAACCTTATTTTACAAGCTTTGTCGTAAATCTTGTATATGTTTATTTGTATACTTTGTATATAAAGAACGTGAGTAGTGAATGTATATAGTAGATTTTCGTTAATGAATAGTTAGTTATTTTATTATCATAGTTTAGATTAGTAACTTTATCAGACAACAGAGCTGTAAAATCCATTAGGGATAGTTACCTTAAATGGCTTAGGTTACACTTAAACAACCCCTGACCGGACTTTCCCTTCCATTTGATGAGCGTTCACATATTCCCATAAAAAAATGGTGCTAGAAGGAGGGAAAGAATAAAAATTTGGCCTTATGAAGTCTTTATTTTAGATGATTTAATTTCTCATGGCTCCTGCATTGGAACATGCTTTCCATTTCTCATTACCAGTTATCCCCAACAAGACAACTTCTCTCTTGTCAAATCCCACCTTTGATGGTGAAGGGAATACAACTGAACAAGATCATATTTATAAATTTTGTTCTATGTGTTTAAAGTATAATATCACTAATCTTAATGGTGTATGCAGATTGTTTGCCCTCATGTTTTTAGGACAGGTGAGATGTTAGTTTGAATCCTTTCGGGCTACATATATTCATTCTTTGTATGGGCTTGTAATTGAGATTTTATATGATTTTAACAACTTTTTATTATGATGAATTAGGTGGACAATCAAGTTGCTTAAGGAAGGAAAATGATTAATCATTAGAAGATTTTTCAATTAGGCTTATACATGTTTATACTAGATTCCCTTTGGAAGAAATGCCTCTTATCGGTGGATGCTTTCAATATCTCATTCCTTTATATGACATACAATATCGGTTAATTATTTACCAATATGATTTTATCACTAATACCGAGTCTCAAGATGGTTCTAGTTTTCATGTTGATCTTGAAGTCTTTGAAGCACCACAATTTTTGTCATCTTATTTCATTTTGGCAAGTCAAGAGCAACATCATATTTTACAAAATGAAATTGTCACTTCTAATCACTCTTTTCCAACAATGTCTCCTTCTGTTGAGGAAGGAACCTTGACTTTAAAAAGAGACAGTTGTCACACTCTCATAGATTCTATAATTGTTTCTGAAGTAAAATATTCTGATTGTGAAGTTGATAATCATGTGGATGGTAAAAATTCCCTTGATTTAGTTGAAAAAGTGCATGATCCATCAATAGGATACAACATCATTCGTCAGATTATCAATCAACCATCTTACTCTAGTTATTTTCTCTGACATTTTCCCTTAAACAATGAACCAAATTTTCTCTTGGAAACTATCTCTTACTCTTTAAAAGAGCATACAATAGGGACTGATTAGTTCAAACAATGAGAGGAAAAAAACATAAAATTGAAAACCTATATGTCAATCATTTCAAGAGATGCATTTTGGCTTCTCAATTATTCTACATATTATTCCTTGTACCCTGATATTTTTTATCCTTATGTTGTGAAAATGTTTGTTCCAGATTACCTTGGAGAGAATTCAACATTATACAATCAGAAACAAATTAATAGAGATTACCGAACAAAAAATAAAGAGGAGAATAATTCTTCCCATGAACATATTAATTCTTGTTCTCGTCAATTATATATGGGTAAAATAGGAAATGATGTAAAAGGGTCTCAAACTGCATCTTCCATTGATTCATCTTAATTTTTGTTTAAAGAAGGATCTGCAGTTTTCCGTAATCAATTATTTGAGATTGAAAATTATAATCAACCAAACACCACTAACAATGATGATTATTCAAAAAATTTGGTTGTTCCATTTAGTTCGTCTCAAGTATTTAATGTTGAAACACTCAAGCTAAATGGAAAATTTCAAGAAAATTAGACACTTCTTCTTTAGTTAAAAATCATGATAAGTTCTTGTTATCTTGATCCTACCAATAGCACCAAGATCCTTTTAAAAGATTCTTTCCATACCAATCCGGTACCTTATTTTCATTAGAAATATTTTTCGTCTAATAATTCTTTCGAACAATCCTACGTTGGTAATTGCATGTATTCTGATAGGATTGCATATTGGTTGGAGTATTCATATCTAGAAAAGTGTCCAGGGAATGGTAGTGGCCTTTAGTCTTCCCAACCGAATAACAAGAGGTCTCATCGCAAGCCCACTTGCTCACCTCCATATATTTTTATGGATGACACTGTTGTTAACTAGTCATCAAGCTAGAGCAATGAATTTCATTTAGTCACCAAAATTCCAAAAGAATAAAACTTAATAATTCCAAGAATGATCCATCACGTGTTCTTAAAATATTAGATGGGATCAAGATAATCATATAGGTTAAAAGTAAACCCTTTCGAGGCTATGAATTCTTGTTGGAAGTAGCAACCCTCCCTGTGGTATTGAATTCGTTTCTCAAAGTTGTCATGACCCATTGGTGAAATAGTCGTTCATATTTTAATTCTTTACAAGATATTTCCCCTCAATTCATGAACTATGGTAACATCAATCTATATATGTCTGCAGAGAAAATATCAATACTATATAGACCATAAAATGGATTTTCTTAAGGAAATTTGAAGATCTGGCAGCTTCGTACCTCTTACTATAATTCCTCATGATGATATGTTTGGAATATAATTGCTTTGCCCAGTGGGTCACCATTTCTTGGCTGCCCGAACTAGCACCCTATTATTCTTCTTTGAAATATAGAGTTACCTTTATAATTTCTCACTGTCCAATATGTTATATTCATCAGATTGACAGATTATTTGTAAAAACTATTTCTTTAGTGATTTTGGTTGATTTTATATAATCATTTTTCTTTACAATTTTTAGCATGTGTATTTTCTATCAGTTTTTTGTTTTGAGTGGGTTATGTTTGTACCATGATTGCATGTTTATCCTTAATTTCATGACTGTGAAGCATTAAATTAAATATTTTTCTCGAAGATATCTCTTGGTGAATTCTTTGAACACTATCATCTTACATGTCTCGCTTTGATCAATGAACTATTTCTTGCATTTCCTAGTCTCAGTTATAAGAGGATACCATTTTCCCTTAGGGTTGTAATTAATTGGAAGATTAATTATCCTACACAAGGTTTATTAAGTATATATATCCTCTAATTCTAAATTTATTTTACTAGGAAACATTTTAGGAATAATGAATGACCCTTTAAATATTCTATAGGAACTATCGTTGGAAGCACAAACTTATTCTATGGATTTTCGAATTAATTACTTTAAACATACATATGATATATTGGATTATGATTTTTGATCGGGGTTTTTAATTTGTACTCAGACCATTTTATGATCTCTCCACAATTATTCCTTTAAAACTACTTAATCTTTCCTCAAACCCTTGAAATGACTATACCCTTTCCCATGACCAGGATGCAATCACTCGTGGAAATATTTGAAGCCAACATGGTTATTTTGTTGTACAACCCCATTGTCCTTTGGTGTTGGGTTTATGGGCTGACCCAGGTTCTAACTACAGGATTACCAACAACCCTTCGACCATCGACCCTTCTAGATACTAGAAGGAAACACATCGCACAAAGTGCACTACATAGTCTCACCCAAGATGGATTCAATGGATGGCCGTAGGACTCAAATGTCTGCAACCATGGGATAGTATGTGCTTCTCTCTCAGGGGCATTAGATCTACTCAACTGATAGCCCTCAAATACTCATTTAGCATGCTAAGCCTAGTTGGATGTTAGTTCTGACCAATCACATAGTTATTCCAACATAGCTTCATTAACCATTATGACAACATATACCCAATGACCTATATTCATTTACTGCAACATAAGATTCATATGTGAATACCAACTATGGAATTATTCCATTTAGTGCTATTCTACAGATTTCATCAGTTTATCCTTAGTGCACAGTATTATTTTCTTTATCATTTTAACATGTTCATCATAAAACTTCATTAAAGAAAATATAATCACAAGTACTGCAAACATTCACACATAACTCAGATATACCATGGTTCAACCCCTCTTGGGGATACATCCACAAATATGAGTCTCTTTATCTCTTTATTAATCATCATTCAAAATCCAGTGCCACACATTGTACAATTCTTCCTCCATTACAATCGATATCCAGATATCGCAATAGTCTTCACAAAACTTAGAACTACCAACCAACCTACAAACAACAACAACCAAAACCCCCAACCCTTTCTACAATCCTAATACATTCTACTTATACCAAAAATGGGAAAAATCCCTTAAAAAAACCCTAACCCTAAGTGGATTCTGGTTTGTCCACTTTCCATCTACTCTGTAGCAGTTTGTTCACTTTGTAACTACTTTTCCTTGGCGATGGTTTTCCTCTATTTCTGGCACTGCTTTTCCTTTGTTTCTGACGTGCTCCCCATTTTCTGGTGCTACCTTATATTTTCTAATTTCTGCATTGATTCCTTCAAAACTTCCTTGATTTTCTCCCCAAATTGGCCTGCGCTAACAGGCCCCCAACACTGACATTGTGAATCATCTTGAGTCACTCACTAACTCATGTATCTTCCACTACCTATGATAGTGATTCATACATCTTTGTTTCTTGGTGGTATTGACCCTGAGTCTGGTTGGTATTTTCCTCCATGGTTTCTACCATCTATGCAGTGACTGGTGGTTTCAATATTTCTCCCCCCTCCAAGCCTATGTACTCCACTGTTGGTTTTTCTGCATCGATCTCAATGACCAACTACTCATCCTTTTCCTGCAGAGGCTCCAACTGAACCTACCTTGCAATATTCTCTTCCTTCACTACCTTTTCTTCTAACTATAGACTCTTCATTTCTATAGATGTATTAATTTTTTTAGGCAGTGACATCGTCTTCTGTCTCTTCTTCAATTCTTCCATTTCTATGTGGACCCTATCCTCCTTTTCTTGTAGCTACTGCAAGATTCCATCTTCTTGTAATTGTGTCCACATTTGGCCACTTTTATCCAACAACTCTTTCATCTTATGTATAGTCTGCACTATATTCTTCATAGATTTTGTTTCATATTGATCTCGGTGTGCTCTTACTTCTAAAGGATTAGTGGGTACTGTGCACTCCTCTAGCTCCTTTATTTGGCTCTTATACTATTCCAAATATTGAGCTATTTTCTTCATCTTTCCTTCTGATGATACTTCCTATGATCCTGCATTGTCCGAGATGGTTTGAAACCTTGCACCAATGTTTTTCTCCATCTCTTCTATATTATTCTATGCTAACTTCTTCTCTTTCCCTTCCCGGCTAATTGCTTCCTTCATTCTGATGTTCTCCTTCTGTGTTGTCTGTAAATTTATCGTATCTGACCTTTCCCTGGACTGGATTTCTCGTGCAACACTGATCTACAATTTGTACAATTCCTTTTTCGGGATCTTGGGAAATACCAAGTCCAATGTCTCTATCTCCTTTAGAGGCTTCTGTGTCGCTTCCTTGTCAATGTATAACATATCAAGTGTGATCATGAAATTTGCGCTCCCCTGCACTATAATATGCATTGCTTCCCCTGCTTGCATTCCTTTACTAGTGTGTCTTACTATCTCTTCTCTTCCCTGATCTTTAATTGTTCCAGTGCATTTTTTACCTTCTGCACATGTTCAACAATTGAAGCCCTATGCTTCTCGGCATTCTCCAAAGCCTATGATAGTCGATCTTTAATTGTTTTAGCTACTAATTCGACATCATATGTTGTCAGTGATGTGTGATGTGGTGTCCTATGGGACTTTTCTTTCTTCCTTGAGCCACTTGCATCTGGGCATCTGCTAGATTAGATGCCTCTGGAATGTCTGTATCCACCCCTGTCTCCTGTCAAACTTCTTCTTCCACAGGTATATGTTGTGTCTTTGTCCTCACTTCTACTGGATGAATCTATTCTCTTGTGGTGGATCCTATGTGGAACCACCCTGTGGTTTCTTCTTTGTTCTTCGTTTCTTTTAAGGTTGTTTGCTTCCACCCACTTGTCCTTGTATTGCATTCTTATTTTTTCTCATACCATTTATGCATGTCTGTTGCCCAGGGATTGTTCTGTCCTTCGTCTTATTATGTATTGTTGGCACTCTCCTTGGACTAAATGGCACCTTCCATTCATTAGGAAAATCTTAGATGTGCATTTGGATATCCTGTGTCTTCAAGCAGTAGCTCAATAGTAATCATTCCTTCGTTGGATGCCTCTATTCCTACAAGCACATACTGTGGCGTGTGGTATGAAAATTAACAATCTATCCAAACACTTGGAATCTCAAGTGAAATTCTCCACATGTCAGCTAAGGGATCTTGGATCTATAAAATGTACAACACAAATGTATCACTATTCACCTTCTTCTTCTTCAGATCTGTAGTGCTTCTTAAGAAAGTGTACCGAGCTATGCCACACTTTCCTACTCTCTGAAGAAACACCGTATATATTGGTTCTTTCCAACCTACAAGTGAAATGAGGATGAGTATCCATGATTAATGGAATTCAGAGCCCAAGTCTTTTGTATCCATATAGTCTTCTAGGAAGGAATTGAGCAAATAAGGTGCCCAGCTCATCGAGCTCCCCTTCGTTCTCTACATTGCAACCACTATCAACCCTAATGGCACTTATTCCTTCCTGAATTTACTCATTATCTTACATGCTAACAATTTTTTATCTAATCTTGTTGCCAGATCATTTATGTCACTAATCTTGATCCCCCTATTCCCTCTATCTGTGCCATATTTTTCCTTAATTTCATCAGAAATGGCCTTTTTTTTAGTCTTGTCCTCCAGATATTGTTCTAGCTTCTCCCCATCCATGGGTAGCCCAGTAATTGATTCTATTAAGTCCACATTGATAGGAATTGTCCTATCCATCAATAAGACACCTCCTTTCACCCTTGCTAGGAGTTGTTTCACACATTCGTTGATGTATTTACCATGCCTAAAGTGTGGTATATCTAGTAAGTTCATTATCCCTATGTTATAGAGCCCCATGATCCACTGCGCAGGCTCCAACAATGGTGCACCTAATGGGAACTCTCCTTTACATTCCATGTAATTGTGCTACACCAAATCTAGGAATTTGATGGTATCTACTACATCGTGGTCTACGTACTTCATACTGTTCACACCTCCTATCATTTCAATATTCGCTTTCACTCCATTCAGGATCCTTGGCATTACAATTGTCAATTCTTCCTGTGTGTGCGATGTCCCTTGCGCACTTATTTTAGCCTCAACTTTCTTTTTCCCTCGTGGGGATGACGCCCCGACCTCAGGTATGCCCTCTTTCTCTATTTCTTGTTCTTCTTCCGGCTCTAGGCCCTGCTACGCTGAACCCATGACATGTTCTTCGTCCTATGGCCCTTTTCCTCTTGACACGCTAGACTCTATTCTTTCTGCATCTTCCTCAGGCTGCCCAACCTCCTGCAATGGGTTTTCTTCCTCCTCCACCTATGTTTTATGTGGCTCATACTCTGGTGTATGGATTTCATCCATGTCAACTATTTTCTGAATGTCGTTTGTCCTTGGTTGCATCACCCAAGCCCTACTTCTCATGTTTCGACCGACCCTACTTGGCACTCCAACTTGCAGTGGTGACATCTTTCTATAATCCAAACTGCTATGCTACAAATCTCAATCCGCTATGAATAATTCTCACTCTTGTGCTTAGGGTTCTCTCTTCGTTCTTCTCCTCAACTAAAAACAAAAATGACTACATTTTCCCCCTTTTTTCCGACTTTATAGCGGGACAACGTACTGATAGTTGTTCTGCACTGAAAATTTTCACTTTTTCACTTTTTTATGCATGCTACACTTTTGTACATGTCAACTACTTTCCGGCACGCAGTGTCTTCAACACTATTTTTTTTGCAGTGCATTGTTAATGCTAACGATTCTATTACATCAAAACCTTCTAGTATTCTCCTATATTTTTGTTGCATTTCTTCTTTTTATGGATTTTTTTCTTTTTCTTGTAACATATACTATATACAATATGTACAATCATACCTCCTTTTTCAGTTTTTAACTTAGGTTGTTAGGTCGACTATCTTGATACAACTTCAGTCGATTTCCATTCACCATTCCTCTAAGATTATTTCCTTCAATATCTTTCAGTTGCAAAGCACCTCCATTTGTGATGGCCTCTACATGATAAGGCCCTAACCAATGCATATTGAACTTACCAGGATTCTATAGATACCTGATGTCACAAAGGAGAACTATATCTCCTTCCCCTTCTAATATATGTATGCCACGTGGGTTTTCCTCTACTTCTTCATCCTCTATGACTTGATAACAATAAACTAATTGTTCAAGTGTTTATTTTTTGTAATGTCTATCTACTGTCATTGTATCTATCTCATACTCTTCAAATATATTCCCTTTGATACTCTATAATGCTAGATCCACCCATGGATTCTCACTTTCAAATGCAAAGGTACTAATAAAGTTATGTTGCACTACATCCCAAATTGCAGTTTTTTTGCGCAGTTCTTGTTCCTTGTACCAATTACTGGGTATTCCTTCTAATGTATGAATAAAGTAATGCATACATTCCCCTAGTGGTACCAATATTCAGTTGGTGACACATTCATCTATGTGTTGTATTGGGTTCACTCTTCTATCATACTTCTATAAGATTATATCCTTCTGAATCCTACCAAATCTTATGTGCATCGGTCACTTATAATGATACCAGTCCTGAATTACCTTCTTATGTGCACCACACCATCATGTAGGTGTGTCCCTCAGTGTTATATCCAACACTAATAATCTTTGACTATCCAAAACCTTTGATTCAAAATCTATTGGGATTTTTTCTAAATTGTCCTCTTCGTTAAATGTGGGAAACTGTCTTACTTTTGTCCCAACCCATCTTACTGTGCGTGTAACTCTGGCACACCTCCTAGTAGAGACTTCATGCAATCTTTTCTACCAATTTGATACTCTAGTATTTGAATATGACATGTTAGAATTAGTACTCCTCCAACTGAGTACTGAATCTGCATTTGGATTCACATAGTCTTCATCTCGCACAATAGTCCTATACAACTGGTTCACATAATCCTCTTGAAAACTGTCAGGCACATATTCTACATATCTTTTACAATCTAAGGGATTTAAAAGGTGATACTACCCTAAAATTACCATCTTCAAATATCATCTTTCTAGGCTTTAAATTAATTATGTCTTGATTATCAAAGGCCCAATCAATTCCCAATAGTGCTGGAAATGGTATAGACTCATCCACCATATCCATCACTTCAAATTCTATTGTGGTGCGCACACCATATAGATCCATTGTTTTATTCTTCAATATACCGATGGGAATCAATATTTGTTGGTTGTATAGATTCAATTGGATATTGGAATACCCTAGTATAGGTTCTCCCATTGCTTCCCAAATCTTCTTTGATAAAATGTTGACATCTAATCCTAAGTCTAGGATAACATTTCCCAAGTTAAAGTGTCTTATATTTGCATTCAATCTGAACTCTCTTCTAGTTCTTGTCTTTCTATGGACATGATTAATCTTCTTTGGTTATGTTCCTACCCCTTCATATATGTTATATTTCTCAAGAATAATTTTGAACAAATCCATGCCATTCTTATCATTAAGTAGTTTAAAGCAAGATTCTAGGAAACTCTTTAAGTTACTTACTTTCTCTATTTGCTTTCCTTTGTAAGTATGATCCAAAGAATTAGTCATATAAAAAATAGAAGTATCATACCTCGACATAGTATTCGATGTGTAGGCTACATTATCCTTCAGGAACTCCTTTGCTTCCTTGAAAGTTTCCTTCTACTTATTTTCATCAAACTCTTGATGTGGCTGAGTGTTCTTATGAATATAGCACTGAGATTCATTCTTATGATCATGTGCATCTGCTCCTATCTTCGCTCCTCCTCTAGTCACTATATTGATGTTCCTCCCAAGATCCCTTATTTCTGCAGCAATCCATTGAACATTTTGGTTATTTAGATTCCTCTTCTCCTGGATCTTCTTCATTAACTTCGGGCAATATTATGGTGTGTGATCTGTTGCATGACAATACATACATGTTGTTATTGGTTGAGGACAATCTCTGGCACAATGTCCTTTCTATTGAAAATTATGGTATATAATAGGCCCTCTACCTCTTCCCATTCCTCCTCTTCCTTTACCTCTGAATCCTCCTCTGTTCCCCTATGGATCCATGTTTTGATACCGTGGTGCTTGATTATATTGCAGGATTTGTTGAAACTATGGTACTTCTTGAAATTGTTGCACATTGTCAAACTATGGCGCAGTATGTCCTCCCATCAACTTATTGGATTACTGAGAGGGGGGGGTGAATCAGTAATAGCATAATTATAATCCTTTTTCTTCAAATGTTATATCAATGTAGAATTATTATCCAATAATGAGAAATAATAAATAAACAATCACACACATACACAATACACCAGTGTTTTACGTGGAAACCCAAATCAGGAGAAAACCACAAAATGATTTTTCTTATATGTCTTGAAGAATTAAATTCATTGGAAGCACCAACTTTCTTTGTTTTCCAGCTGCAACTGGAAGGAGGCTCCAACCCCCTAGTTTCTTAGGCTACAAACTGAGGGAATCTCCAACTCCCCAATTTTATGGCTACAACTAGAAGGAGGCTACAACCCCATATGTTCTTCGACAACCACCTATCCTTGCCCCATCCAATCTCCTTGAAGTAGAAGTAGAATGATGGAACCAATGTCAACCTATCATTGTGAGATGTACTATTGTAAAACTGTATCAACTTGTACCACTACCCTGTATCCAATATGTACAACTGCTCTGTAGTCAAACCATACCTGAATTGAACATGTATCTACAAAAATACAACATATACACGACCTGTAGTGATGCAGACCACATATGTACGCACCCTATCTGTTATGCAGTCTGCGTATGCCTTCTGAAACTAGGGTTTCCTTTCACTTGAAAGCTTTTGACCCTTTGTAACTTCTTTCACATAGATCTGTAACCTGTCACTATATCCAGACTATAACTGTACCCTATGCATGCATCCTCATACATAACCTATACTCAAGGAAAGTATGTCTCTCTCTAGTCATGTGCCATATAGGTATGTGTAATCATGAAAAATTAAAATATCCCTCACATGATCTTAGTCATCAACCCCTTTTTGATATTCAATTTGTCAATACATCAATAAATACAAGGTCTCAACCATGTACCATAAAAACTCTTAGCCATATGCTAAGAATTACAAGATGTGCCTCAACAAGAAGTATCAATGATAAATATACCAACACTGTATTTCTGTATATCTGACTTATACATAAGATCCCATGTAGCCACTAGTCTCTCTAGGGAGAATCCTCAAATCTCCATTGCCATTCCTCATGCATACATCAAAATCCAACTAGTCATAGAAATAAGGCATACCTTTTGAACCAATGGATGGATATGATGTGTCTGAGCACTCTAGACCTTCCTGGGAGGTTGATATCAGAATCTATAACCTGTTCACCTTCATCTTCTCAAGTTTCATGTCTTTATCAACATGTACTCACCCTATCAAAGTCATCCTGCATACATACTCACCCTATACACATCCAGCCCACATATACCTTCAATGTATATGCACCCTATACATAGATAACCCGTGTATGCCTTAGAAAAGAGGGTTTTCTGTGAATTCGAGAATTTCTCCATCAACCCTTCATGCTACCTCAGATGTTCACCACTTCAGATGTATCCACAAGTATTTACAAGAAGCTTTACACAAGAAAATAGATATACAATATGTACAAGTGTATTCTTAAAGAGTGAGCTTTGCCTCTTATTTATATCTTCATATAGCATTAGACTTTTATTATTTTAGAGCTTCTTCATTTAAAATATATTCCTTTGCAAAGCACTTTGACCCTTGGGGGCTTTTATAAGACTCATGAGGGGTTCTCCAACTTCATATGGTCATAACTCTCTAACCGTGAGGAGTTATGTGACGTTCCACATACCACCGGAAACATCATGAAAAGCACTAACCATATAGTATAGTTTCCCTATCAAATTCACTATCCTTCAACTCATTATTCCATAATTAAGCATGAGTTATCTTACTCTGCAAAGCGTCTTCCCATGAGGGATTTCACCATAAGGAGACCACTTTGGAGTTCATACATATTTACATCTTATCAACCATGACAAAACATTAATGGGTCATATTTACATCAAAAAATCTTGGGTCCATTACCCAAACCTTTATGCTATGGGGCTTTCTTCAAGGGTTGACATCAATTAAAACCAACCTTAATCAACAATCTCCCCCTTTGGCATTGATGGCAATAATATGATGCAATATTGAAATCATATCATTCATGATCCCCCTAGAACCGTGCCTTTGTCCTCTGCATCTGATAAATCTACTCCCCCTGGAACCATGCCTATGTCCTCTACATTTGATAAATCTCTCCCCCTTTGTCATCAATGGAAAAGGTATCTTTCCATCCAGGGTTGCTCCCCCTGTTGAACTGTCCTCTTATGGTGCTTCCTCGTGTAAATATAAGACATATAATATAAGCATTCAAAAAAAATTCATTTTGGAGTAGAAATAACTCCAAGTCTTTGGCGAATATATTCAAAGGATTCCCATGGAAGTGGTTTTGTAAATATATCTTCCACTTGTTCTTTTGTGCCCACATATTCAACTCTAATATTCTTTTCTGCAACCTACTCCCATAGAAAATGATACTTTATTGGGATGTTCTTCGTCTTGGAGTGCATCACCAGGTTTTTCGAGATACTGATGATGCTTGTCTTATCACAATAGATTGGAATGGGCTCATCATACTCAACCTGTATATCTCTCAGAGTTTGTTTCATCCAAAGAACCTGTGTACAACATGATGTTGTTGCAATATACTTTGCCTCGGCTATTGATAAAGATACTGATGATTTTTTCTTTCTTAGCCATGATACTAAACACTCACCCACGTAGAAGTTGCTCCACTGGTGCTTCGTTGATAATCAATACAACCTGCCCAATATGCTTCTATGTAGGCAATAAGTGATAGATCCTTTCCTTTTGGATACTGTAATCCAATCTCTTATGTTCCTTTGAGATATTTGAAAATCCTCTTCACTATTGATACCTGTGATTCCTTTGGTGTTGCTTGAAATCGTTCCACCTGTCCAACTGCCTACATTACATCTGGTCTAGATGTTGTCACATATAGTAGGTTGCCAATCATTGACCTATATTGTCTTTGATCTGTAGACTTTAAATCATCATCTTTGTTCAACTTGCAATTGGTTTGCATGGGAGTGATAACTAGATTGTAATCTTCCATTCCGAACCTCTTTAGCATTTCTCTGATATACTTGGTTTGATAAATAAAAATTCCTTGGTTGCTTTGACGTATCTAAAGTTCTAGAAAGAAGGATAGTTCTCCAAGTAATGACATTTCAAATTCATTTTTCATATCGTTTGCAAATTTTTGGCTTAACTTGTCATCATCACTACCAAAAATAATATCATCAACATAAACTTCAATTAATAAAATATTACCTTGACTTACCTTGATGTAGAGGTTGTTGTCTGCACTTCCTTTTCTGAGCCCTACCTGTTGCAAATACTTATCCAGTCTAGAGTACCATGCTCTAGGAGCCTGTTTTAGACCATACAGGACCTTGTTTAATTTACACACGTAATCTGTGTTCTCTGATAACCAAAATCCTTCTAGTTGTTCAATGTATACTTCTTCTTCAATTTCCCCATTCAGAAAAGATGATTTTCCGTCCATCTGATATACTTTAACATTTTTGGAGCATGCATAAGCTAAAAGCAAACAGATTTCTTCCATTCTGGAAACTAGGGAAAATGTCTCTTCAAAGCTGATTCATTCAATCTATGCATATCCTTTACATACCAATCTAGCTTTGTTCCTTGTAACATGTCCATCTTCATTCAATTTATTCCGGAAAAACCATTTTGTGCCAATCACATTCTTATTCTTTGGTCTTGGAACCAATTCCCAAGTGTCATTTTTCTCTATTTGATCCAATTCATCATCCATGGCCTTATTCCAAAATTCATCCTTGTTGGCTTCTTCAAAACAGTTTTGTTCAATTGTAGATAAGAGTGTCAGGTGTGTTTGTTCTGGTGAATAGATTCTTCTTCTTGTCTCAACTCTTGCATCTTTGTTCCTGATAATTTGATCTGAATGATGATTCTATTGTACTCATTTACTGGGTGTCTTTGGAGACACTTGCTGAACTTGCTCTTCTTCTTCTGTCAGATTCTCTTCATCTTTCTCTTCTACTTATTTTTCATCTTCTTCTTCGAAAAGTTGTTCCATTGATTTGTTTTCTTCTTCCTTTGATTCTGTTCTGCTTGTTTCATCAATTGTTACGTTGATTCTTTCCACAACTTTGTTTAATCTTAGATTGTAACACTTGTATGATTTCCTTGTACTTGAGTAACCAACAAGTATTCATTTGTCCACATGAGAGTCAAACTTTCCCATTCTACCATATTCTCTTTTGATGTAGCAATTGCTTCCAAAAACTATGAAGTTCTTCACATTTTCTGGTCTTTCTTTCCATAAATCGTAGGGAGTTTTATCAGTTTTGTTTCTCAGAATTACTCTATTTTGAATGTGAACTATTGTATGCACTGCCTTTGTCCAAAATATATCTTTCAATTTGGAATCCATTATCATTGTTCGAGCCATTTCCTGTACTATCATGTTCTTTCTTTCAACAACTCCATTCTGTTGAGGTGTCTTAGCAACAGAGAATTGTCTTTTTATTCTATGACTGTTGCAGTAGTCCATAAATTCATTTGAAGTGAACTCTCCTCCATTATCAGATCTCAAGCATTTGATTCTTGAATCCATCTCATTTTCAACCATTTCCTTGTAGATCTTGAAGTTTTCAAAAGATTCTGACTTGTTCTTGAGAAAAACAATTGCAGTCTTTCTTGTATAATCATCAACTAATAACATAAATTATCTCTCACCTTTTAAGCCATTTGTTGTAGTTGGTCCAACTAGATTAGTATGCACAATTTCTAGTGATCGTTTTGTTGAATATTCCTTTGATTTGAACCTGGTCTTTGTTTTCTTTCCTTGTTGACAATGCTTGCATAAAGTGTTGGTTGGTTTCATGATCTAGGGAATTTCTCTGAATGCTTCTGTTTTTCTGAATTTGACAAGGTTATCAAAGTGCATGTGACCCATTCTTCTATGCCATAGCCAACTTTCATCTTCCTTTCCTAGAAAACACTTTTCATTTCCAATTTCACTTAACACATATGTTTTGTTTGAAGTTCTTACAGCTGTACTGACCAATTTCCCTGAACCTTCTCTTCTTATATCACACTTTTGTGAATCGAAAGTAACTTTATGACCTTGGTCACACATTTGACTCACACTTAGAATATTATGTTTCATATCTTCTACCAGTAGAAAATTTTGTGCCTTTTCATTCTTGTTCCCAATTTAGACTATGCCTTCTCTAATGATTTTGGCCGAATTATCATTTCTGAAGGAGACTAATCCATTTCTTTCCTTTCACAATGTAACAAATTTGTCTCTATCACCTGTCACGTGTTTTGAACACCCACTGTCAACATACCAACCATGCTTCTTCTGCTTAGATTGTAGAGTGACTATGCATTCTTCATTGCTATACTGATCTTGCTTTCTTATCCATGTCATTTTCTGAGGTTCTTGTCTGTGAATGTTTTTATTTTGTTGAGGATCTTTAGGAGGGACTGCCATTCTGCAATATTTGTCCATGTGTTTAAAGTTGTTACATTTGTAACATTCCACTTCAGTGCTCAAGGATTCAAACTTGTTGTAAATTCTTCTTTGTGTTTCACTAGGTCTTCTTGAATAACCACTTTGTGTATGAATCTCAAAGTTGTTATTGTTCCTGTTGTTAGCTCTGCAATTTACAACTTTATGTCCAAAATTATTATATGCATAACATAAACCAAAAAATATAGTTTGATACCTGGGAGTTGAAGATATTCTGAAAAGAGGCGCTCGTATGAATCCTTCTTCTTCTTGAGGCCTATCTGTCTATTCTTGATTATGAAATCTGAATATTCTTGGTGGAGGAGTGTCCCTGTAATCTTCCTTGTATATCTTCCTGTCCCCTTTGATTGTTTCTGCATAGTTTTTTGGATTTGTTTCTTGATTTTTTGTTTTGGAGCTTGATCCCTTTTCTGTCTGATTGTATCCAAGTCCAGACTTGTCAAGATGAGATTTTTGACTGTTGATAATGTCATCCAAAACTTTTGATCTATTCTACATATTTTTCTTTTGAATATCCTTTCTTAATGTGACAATATTTGCTTCCAAGTTTCCAATGATCTTGTCCTTTTCTTCTAGTTGTTTTTTGAGTTCTTCTTCAATTCTTTTATCTTCTTCTATTTGAAATTTCAATTTTGTGATCATTTTTTCTAGTTCTTGAGTGTCTTCCTTTTTGTCTAGTTCTTCTTGTAGTTTCTTGTTCTTCTTCTTTTCTCTTCTGATAACTTCTATGGAACACATTAATTTTTCTCGAAAGTCAACTTCTGCCTCTTCAATTTCTTCTTCGACGTCTTCATATTCTTCTTCAGAGTCTTATTTCTCAGAGTCTTTTACTGCCATGAATATAACTCTTCATGTCTCACGGTCACTGACTTCATCTTCATCTGATGATGAGATGTCTTCTTTGATGCATAAGATTTTCTTGAAATATTTCTTTGTAGTTCTTTTTCCTTTTGAGTAACCTTCACCATTTCTCTTTTGCTTATGAGGACATTTGTTAGCAAAATGACCAATACCATCACAATTAAAACAAATTAAAGGAAGCTTACCTCTATACCTAACATTGGTTCCCTTTTTCAGTCTTTTGATGAAGTTGGCCACTTATTCATCATCTTTCGAGAGGTTGTTGTTGCTGCTATATTCTTCTTGTTCCTTTTTCTTTTGCTTTGATCTTTTGTATGCTTTGAAGGATTCCCCTTTTACATCTGGATTTTCTTGTTCAGTTCTCATCTCATATGCTGTGAATATTCCATGCAGTTCATCCATTCGTATTGAGATTAGATCCTATATTTCTTCTAGTGTTGATATCTTAGGATTGAATCTCATAGGAAGAGATCTTAGTACATTTTTAAAAACTATAGATTCTTCGATTTCTTCTCCCAATCCTATGATTGCATTCATTATTTCATCGACTCGTAAGAAGTAGGTTGTGATATCTTCATATTCCTTCATTTTTAGTCTTTCGAACTGACCTCTGTAAGTTTGAAGCTTTGCTTCTTTGACTTTTGAATCTCCTTCATAAATATTTCAAATATTTTCCCAAATATCTTTAGAAGTTTTACAATGTGAAACTTTGGTGAATACCATATCACTGAGACCATTCAAAAGTGCCTTTTTGGCTTTGGAATTATTCTCACCAAGTTTCACAGCTTTGTCATTTGTTGGTGGAACTGTTGGTGTTGTGTATCCATCTACAATTGATTGCCAAAATTGAAATCCCTGTGCCTGTATATATGTCTTCATCCTTATGCTCCAAAAAACATACTACTATCCATCAAATTGTGGTATTCCATTTTTATATGAGTTGGTGCTCTCCATGATCTACCTTTCAGTGGTTAAACTGATTTCTAAAGGAACCTGCTATGATACCAATTGTTGGATTACTGAGAGGGGGGGTGAATCAGTAATAGTGTAATTATAATCCTTTTTCTTCAAATGTTATATCAATGTAGAATTATTATCCAATAATGAGAAATAAGAAATAAACAAGCACACACATATGCAATACACCATTGTTTTATGTGGAAACCCAAATCAGGAGAAAACCACAGAATGATTTTTCTTATATGTATTGAAGAATTACATTCATTGGAAGCACCAACTTCCTTTGTTTTCCATCTGCAACTGGAAGGAGGCTCCAACCCCCTGGTTTTTCAGGCTACAACCTAAGGGAATCTCCAACTCCCCAATTTTTTGGCTACAACCAGAAGGAGGCTACAACCCCATATGTTCTCTGGCTACAACCGAAAGGTGGCTATAACCACCTATCCTTGCCCCGTCCAATCGTCCTGAAGTAGAAGAAGAATGATGGAACCACTATCAACCTGTCACTATGAGATATATTGTTGTACAATTGTATCAACTTATACCACTACCCTGCATCCAATCTGTACAACTGTCCTGTAATCAAGCCATACCTGAACTGAAGATGTATCTACAAAAATACAACAAATACACGACCTGTAGTGATGCAACCCACCTATGCATGCACCCTATATGTTATGCAGTCCACGCAATCCTTCTGAAACTAGGGTTTCCTTTCACTTGAAAACTTTTGATCCTCTGTAACTTATTTCACATAGATATGTAACCTATCACTGTATCCAGACTGTAACTGTACCTTGTGCATTAATACTCATACATAACCTCTACTCAAGGAAAGTATGTCTCTCTCTAGTAATGTGCCATATAGGTATGTGTAATCATGAACAAGTATAATATCCCTCACATGACCTTAGTCATCAACCCTTTTATGATATTCAATTTCTCAATACATCAATAAATACAAGATCTCAACCATGTACCATAAAAAATCTTAGCCATATGCCAAGAAATACAAGATGTTCCTCAACAAGAAGTATCAATGATAAATATACTAGCACTGTATTTCTGTAGATCTCACTTATACAAAAGATCCCATGTAGCCACTAGTCTCTCTAGGGAGAATCCTCAAATCTCCATTGCCATTCCTCATGCATACATCAAAATCCAACTATTCATAAAAGTAAGACATACCTTTTGAACTAATGGATGGATCTGATGTATCTGAGCACTCTAGGCCTTCCTGGTTGCTTGATATCATAATCTAGAACCTCAGCACCTTCATCTTCTCAAGTTTCATGGCTTTATCAACATGTACTCACCCTATACACAGCCATCCCACGTACATACTCACCCTATACACATCCAACCCATGTATACCTTCAATGTATACGCACCCTATACACATACAACCCATGTATGCCTCAGAAAATAGGGTTTTCTTTGAATCCGATAATTTCTCCGTCAACCCTTCATGCTACCTCATATGTTCTCCACTTCAAATGTATCCACAAGTATCTACAAGAATATTTACACAAGAAATAGATATACAATATGTATAGGTGCATTCTTAATGAGTGAGCTTTGCCTCTTATTTATATCTTCATGTAGCATTACACTTTTCTTATTTTAGGGATTCTTCATTTAAAATAAATTCTTTGCAAAGCACTTTGACCCTTGGGGGCTTCTATAAGACTCATGAGGGGTTCTCCAACTTCATATGGTCATAACTCTCTAACAATGAGGAGTTATGTGATGTTCCACATACCACCGGAAACGACATGACAAGCACTGTCCATATAGGATAGTTTCCCTAACAAATTTACTATCCTTCAACTCATTATTCCATAATTAATCATGGGTTCTCTTACTCCACAAAGCATCTTCTCATGAGGACTTTCACCATAAGGGGACCACTTTGGATTTCATCCATATTTACTTCTTATCAACCATGACAAAAAAATAACGAGTCATCTTTACATCAAACAATCTTGGGTCCATTACCCAAACCTTTGTGCTATGGGGCTTTCTTCAAGGGTTGACATCAATGACAACCAACCTTAATCAACACAACTCAGCCTGCATCATGTATATATCTAAGGCTATTTCCTTCATTAACTCTAGGGTTCTAGAATTTTTATCTTCATGTCCCACTGATTTACAAAAGTTACAGAAAGTAATCTTCGGTTCTGTCTTGTACTTCTGCATCATAGGGTACTGATAAAGATCATTCCCATGTGTCTTGCATATTTCACAACAAGGCCCTCCTGTAGAAAATGGATTTGGAAACCCTAATCCCATATACTTCACAAATGTCAGACACTCGTTCTTGTGATGTCCCTTTGATCTACACAAGGTACACCATAATGCTTCTCTTTTCTCGCTACTTTTATTCTGGTTTAATTGCACTATCAAGTTCTTCATGTCTTCCTTCAGCTCCTCTGTAGTTGGATCTATATGATTATACTAATTCTTCTCTAACTGAATATCTTCTTCCAGTTCCTCTTCTTGGGTTTTAAATTTCTATTGTCTCAATGGATATTTGAAATGTGGTCGCAAAGAATTTATAAAAAACTCTCTTTATTGCATGTCAGAAATGGGATACTTCAGTTTACCTTTCAATGTATTGAACTTATAATCGATGTCCCATACAGACTCTCATGGTTTTTTTCTAACCTCGCTCATTTAATTCATAAATTGATCCTCTAATTTTTGCCTCTGAAACTCAATGATCAGTTCCTTCTTGATCTTTTCTACTGTTCCCAGTGCACCCTGTGGATTTTTTACTGCTAGATTCATGTACCAATCCAATGTGTGGTTTCTGAACGTTATTGCTAGATGTGGTACTTTATTTACCTCATAAGTGACTCTTTTCTCTTCCCATATTCGCTCACACACAAATGGGTGTTTCTCTGGGTCTTTTGATCCATCCCCATGGAACTCTAGTAATATTATCATTGGATCTACACCTGCCATTGTAGAATGTGTTGTACCTGCTCTATGCGGTACTACTATCTATGTACTGTTGCTCGAACTTGAAATCCCACTAGTATTTATACTAGTACTTCCACTTGTACCACTACCTACACTATTGTTGGTACTTCCACTTTTACCCTCACTTCTATTTTGATATCCTAGATTCCTCTGACCATCATTCACTAGTTCTCTAAACAACTGGTTTTTTTTTTATTTGTTAATCATACATGGGATTGTAGGTTGTACACTGATTCAGATCTCAACAATAGAACTTACTTCCTCATTAGATCGTGCTCCTCTAGTCTTTATTTAATATGTGGCATGCAATATTTCTTGAATGTTCTCCATAGTATGAAGATCCTCTACCTCTTCCTCATCACTCTCCAAGCCTTCCCCCTCGACTACTACTCTTTTCTTCCTATTGGTAGGGTTTTCCACTGCACGTCGTTCTTGTCTTCTGCAGGATTTCTTGGATATCCTCTTGATACATCATAATGGGATATTTCTCTTTACTGTTCTCTCCTTTATCCATTCCCCCCTCCATCTCATACCTTCCTGAGTGTTTCCCCTAACCTGCCCATGCACGTAGGGTAGTTTAGTTGTTTGATTCCATGGTTTATATACCTTTATCATGCAATAATCTACTGATTGAAGTATACAATGACATGATGTACCTTCCCTTGAACCCTTAAGAAACTCCTTCTCTACTACACTATAATAATTTGATGTATCTACTGCAAATTCAGTGATATAACTCACTACAATGTTGTCTAGCCAGAAATCTATTGTGCACATGAATTTGTTATTCACTCTTTTCAACTACGCGATACTCTCTTCTTTCAACCATTCTATCCACTCCTGAAATAGCATGGGAAAATCACTAAATAAACTCTCGTGAATTTTGTTAAATATGTATCTCTACAAGTATTGTCTTGGATTAAACCTAGGGCTTCCATTATCTTTGTGGGAAAACTCTTGTCTCTGAACTGTCAACGATCTTTCAATCTCCACTTCCGTGGGGTTCCAACCTAAAAAAATCCCCTGTATTAAGCCCCTGTGCTATACTACATGAAACATCCCTCCTGATCTAATATTCTGAGTTCCAATAGGAAACATAACCATTTGTTGGGTTTATGGGCTGACCCAGGTTCTAACTATAGAATTACCAATGAACCTTCAACCATCGACCCTTCTGGACACCAGAAGGAAACACAATGCACATAATGCATTGTGCAGTCTCACCCGAGATGGCTTCAATGGGTGGCCGCATGACTCAGGTGTCTGTAACTATGGGATGGGATGTGTTTCTCTCTCAGTGGCATTATATCTACTCAAATACTAGCCCTCGAATACTCATTTAGCATGCTAACCCTAGCTGGATCTTAGTTCTGACCAATGAAACAATTATTCTGACAGAGCTTCATTAACCATTATGAAAACATATACCCAATGACCTATATTCATAATACTGCAACATAATATTCATATCTGAATACTAACTATGAAATTCATCCATTTAGTGCTATTATACATATTTCATCAGTTTATCCTTAGTGTGCAGTATTATTTCCTTTATCATTTTAACATGTTCATCATCAAACTTCATTAAAGAAAATATAATCACAAGTACTGCAAACATTCACACATAACTTAGATATACCATGGTTCACCCTCTCCTGGGGATACGTCCACAAAGATGAGTCACTTCATCTCTTTATTAATCATCATGCAAAGTACAATGCTTCACATAGTATGCTTCTTCCTCCATTACAATCGATCTCCACAGATTGCGATAGTCTTCACAAAACCTAGAACTACCAACCAACCTACCAACAACAACAAACAAAACCCCCAACCCTTTATACAGTCTGAATACATTCTACTTATACAAAAAATGGGACAAATCCCTTACAAAAACCTTAACCCTAAGTGGATTAAGGTTTTTCCACATTCCAACTGCTCCACAACAGTTTGTCCACTTTGGAACTGCTTTTCCTCAGTGTTGGTTTTCGTCTGTTTCTGGCGCTACTTTTCCTATGTTTCCGGCATGCTCCACATTTTCCATCATTGCCTTATATTTTCCAATTTCTTCCTTGATTCCTTCAAAAATTCCTTGATTTTCTCCCAAAATTGTCCTGCGCCAACATTTGGCATGAGATCGATCCTAAAATTCATCAACATTTTAGGTGGCACGTAGATTCAAATCATTCGCCATGATTCAAGATTTTTGTTGTGGTCACCAGGATGAGGTATCTGACCCTCTTCATATCTGTTTATGATGATTCCCTTGTGTTACAAATCGAAGGTTTTGTTTTTCATAAGGTTATTAAGTTTCTATTTCATTTACCCTGTTCTTTGACTTAGCTACAGAACCCATGGCTCTTGTAGCAAGGGCATAGCCAAATAGTCCTGAGTTTTTACTTATGCGTAATTGCATAAAACAGATTATTTTGTGAGATGGATTATGACCAAATGGTGAATCATTTGACAAAACCATCAGAAACCCATTTCCAAACTAGGCTTCTTTACTATCCAAGGAAGCATTTTCTCCAGAAACGAAATGATTATAGAGATATGCCCCATTTTCTAAAGAGTAATTTATCATAAATTTTGTTTCGGTTGATGTAAAGGTTTTGTAGAATTTTGTGTAATATTCCACCTTATTCTTAGATATTCACACTAGTTCTCAGGTGTCTAGGGTTATAGAGGAGTTAGATATTTCCTCTCCATCTAGTGGGGACAATCCCCCTATTACTATACTAGGTCAAAATATAAGTAGATCTCTGACTTCCCTTAAAATATGACCCTAATCCTAGGCTATCCCAAATGATATGAACAGAAAGAAAAAACGAGAAGAAGGAATATTGGTAAGTCTACCTGAGGCCTTAATGTCCCATGTAGAATTCCTTCAACTTTGTATCTTCCTAAGCTACGGGTCTCTTCCCAAAGATGAACTGCAAGAACACTTAGAAAAAAAAGGCTACAAACATGCAAGCTCTACTTAGCAATGTTATCATTTATATATAAACGTAGATGAATTAATCCATAAATATTTAAATACACAAAGTATTGGGACAGGAAAAAAACTATTTTATTCAAACTGAAGATTAAAATATTACAACCTTCTCATCGACAGATGCTCCATGAACCTGGTTCGGGCTCCTCTTACTTATGCTCCAAGTGCATCATTCCCATGATACCTCTCATAATCAACTGATATCCTTGGGAAAAGGGATGGGATTTTATAGGGAGAGGGTTGTGGGGGAATGTTGAGACCAAATCTTAGAAAGGGTTGTAAAACTTGGGCTAGAAGGGGAAGGGATTTTGGCATAGTTTCTTTGTTCTAATGCTTGATGTTGGAATGGGACCCCAAGACCTTTTTTTATATGACAAAAAGATGGTTATTCAGTTTGGGGATGGGATAAAATGGGTAAAATGGTTAGGAAACCCTCGATATCCTGTAAACTCCATCGAATTCCTTACAAATTTTTATTTTTTGCATATTGCGTATGTACATGAGATTTATGGTGTGAAACATGTGTGTGTACATGGGAAGTAGTGCAGTAGGGTGTGTACATACTCCAAAAAATGGGTTTTTAAAGAGAGATCCCCAGTAGTAATTTGGAAAATTGTGCAAGTAGAAAGGCCAATGCCATGTATGCATAGGTAGGGAATTTTAGGGCTATAATAGATTCCCCTTAATGTGTGAGGTAAGAAGAGAAAGTGATGGATGAAATACATTACAATATCTTTACCAGTAGGAAGGAACGTAGTCGAGTGAGCCTAGGACCAGAGTTCAGGAGATCGCTATCTGAAGAGAAATAATAATCTCTCTGAGGTGGGTATACCCATGCTTGGGATGAACTAATCATGGCTGCCAATCAAGTACACTGCAGATCCATGTCATAAAAATGTCTATATAAAGTGTATCCGTGAGCAATACACAATGGATCTACATCTCAAAATCACTTGATTATATTCAAGTACAATATCCATCTTCAAGAAGCATCAACACCTATGGCTAGAGACGAATACTTCATAGCTTGAGCAACAACTTCAACATATTCAACAGATCATGTAGAAGTACAATAGGATTGTAAGACTCACTAATATAAGGTATTCAACATGCCATCAAGGAAAGACTAGAGGATCTCGATCATCAAGAATGGAACTTCATCGATTTTGAATATAGACTTGATTGGACTCTTGTGATGGCCAACTCATAGAATGATTGACATAGGTTGGATACAAATTCACTTGGACAAAAGCACGAAAGATGATTAGACTTAGGCAATGTAATATTGACATAAGTTTGGAAGAGTAACCAAACGAAGGAGGACACAACTCTATGTAGTGAGAAAAAATTCCTAAGGGCATACTAGATCCCAATGCTTTATGAAAAAACATAAGGATGTGCTTTGTCCAAGGGAGACTATCTTGCTGCCAAAAAAATAATTGATATATCCGGTCCCCTTTTTTTGGAATATTTTTTTTTTTTTTTTGTCTTTTCCAAATTTTTAACAAGCTTTAAAAAGAACAAAATAATTCTATGTTACAACGGATGAAATTAGTTTCATGATAAATCAAACTGGTTCTAGGCGTATGGAACATATTGATGCTCAGGGAAAAGAGACATGTGTAGGATAAGGATGCTTGGGGAAAATTCCTCCATGGGTGAAGGTTTTAGATCAGAAAAGAAAAAATTTCTACAAGGCTTGCATATAAGGAATGCTTTAAAGATTTCGTTGAGAGAAACATGGAGCTCATGTTAGGTCAAAGAAACAAAGATGATGCCCACAATGCAATTAATCATGACACAACAAGACTCCTTCCATGTGAATTTTTACGAACCTAGAGAAGGTAACCTCGGTGGTTTTTTCAGATTTAGAGAGTCTGAAAAAACGTTACAGAAGACTCCATGGAGTTCCCTTTTTGCAATTATTCTAGTCGGGTTGAAAAAGGGTTAAACTTATATAAAAAAGACGTCTCTTCAATACCATTTTAACAAGTCTGATTGAGACAAGATCACTCGACGATATTTTCAATTTTAAGGACTGAAAAGAGATTAACTATGGAATCAAAACCTTTTTCTAAGTTTAGTTTCCTTAGCCTGAAAAAGTATAAAATACAACTGAGGAGAACTCTCCTGGTGAGACAAGTCTCCCGAGGCATACTTTTTTTCCGAAATAATCTATTGGTTGGAAAAAGGGTCAAACTTGTGCCAAATAGATGTTCTTTCTAGACCAATTAATGAGTATGAATGGAACAAGGTCACTCAACAATATTTTCATATTTAGGGAGGCTGAAAATAGATTAATGATGGACTCCGAGGGGGTTCCTTTTTCGTAAGTAATCTCTAAGGCCTGAAAAATAGATAAATCAAAACTAAGGAGAATGTTCCTTTTTCAAAAATTTAGTACCTCATGCCCAAAAAAGGGTTAAAATTACACCTGAGAATACTCTTCTAGCGAACCAAAGTTCCTAGAGAATACCTTTATTCATAAAATTATCCCTCCCGATGGAAAAAAGGGTAAACTACGTCCAGACAGATGTGCCTTCAAATTTGAGTTTGGTGAGCGTGAAGGGAAACAATATCGCTTGACAATCTTTTCAATTTTTGAGAGTCTAAAAAGGGCTTAAAGAAGAATCCATGGGGGCTTCTTTTCTCAAGTAATCCATACAATATAGAAAAGAATAAATACAGTTCCAGTGGATGTCGCTTTCAAAATTTAAGCGAGCTTGAAAGAAAAAAAACCATGCTCATTAGGGACTCTCATGGGTAAGGTCAAGAATGATGACTAGAAAGAAGAATGAGGCTTCAATATGTAATCATGGCGGCACTAACAAGTACTCCCAAGCCTATAGTTAAAAATCATAGCATGGATGCCAAAATGCAACAAAGGATCTACCTAGGACATCCATGTAGAGGTAGGCTCTACCACCTAATTAAGACAATTCTAAAGCAGCAGAGAAGGCTCTGTGTCACACTTCGGTGGGATCGATCCTATGGAAAAGTGGAAAAGACGAAAATGTATAGAAATTTGGGAGTGAAAACCTAGACTATATGCAAAATTTGAAAAAACAAATTTTACCATGGGATGATACAGGTGTAACCCATCTCATGGAAATCACCAAACCGAAAGGACAAGTCCATCATAATGACCCAAAGATAACTCAAAAGATAACTCAAGTAGCCACCAAGTCATGAAAAGTTGAAAAGGGGACCAAATTAAGGCAAAAAGGGCCAAAAAAGTCTATAAATAGAGGTGGACAACTCATTTTTACCATTGCAATTTGGAAAATAGTAAAAGGGTCAAAAACCCCCTTCGTCAAAAACATGAATTCAAGGAGATACGGTGGACATAAAACCTTCACACTTGGACCAAGTAAGTACAAATCACCACATCTTTCATTTTAGTTCATCTTTAAAATTTTAATTTTGTGTTTAGGAAGGGAGCACCCTTGAAAAAGGGTCACAACTGGGTCTATGTGGGATGTCCATTCTCAACCTGCATATGTATGCAGGAAGAGTAATACTTAGATTGCATACATATGTGACTCTCCTAAAGACAACCTAAGTACGCCCTCTTTGAAGTTCAAAAAAGAAAAAAGAAAATACTAAAACCTCTCCAAATTGTGTGTATATACGATGTATGTTCACTGGAGAGAAAGGGAACATGAGGATCTGGATGTTTTTGTCGAAGATGATCCCGTGGCTATTGCTACACTAAAAAAATGTGGCTTTTGGAAATCAATTCGATGTTTGTTCATGAAGGCACAACCAAGGTTCCTCAATTATCTAGTGGAGTATTGGCATCCTGATGCAAAGGATTTTATGTTGGAGAGTCAATAAATGACCCGGACCATAGAGGACATCAACTTCTTGACCAACCTCTCTAGGAGAGGGGAACCAATCAACTTGAGGACCTTTCCTCCAGGGTCGTATAACATTGAGGACTACATTAGGATGGATTGTGAGGCTAGTACCAAGAAACTAGGTTCTCAAGTGCCAATTCACAATATTACCAACCTCTCCCTTCACATCATTTTATTCATGATCAGGCGGATCATAGGATATACAACACTCCATCAGGCCTCCCATGCACAGATGCACTGTGAAGTTTAGTCTTTAGAGGCTATTATTTTCGACTGGAGTACTACCATGCTAGTATGCATGAAGAAACAAGTTATAGACTATCATAGATGGACAAACAAGAACTTCGGTTTATACACAGTTCTATGCTCATTCTTCTTTGATAGGGTTCCTAGTATCACCTCGAGACAGACAGTATGGGGATATATTGCCTCCTTCCCTACATTGTGCATGTGGGAAGTTTTATTTCCTAGACAGGGTGGAGGAAGAACCCAAGAGGCCTTTGAACATAAATTATTTGACTGGTGGGCCCGTTAGATTCCCTATGCAGGTATTAGTTTCCTTAGAGATACTGATAGGCCTGTGCTCCCTAGTGAGGAGCATGACGAGATAGGTAACATGTTTTTTAAAGTTATAAAAAATTTAAATTTTTATATATATCATTTTTATGTGTATGTCAGAGTACTAACTTAAATATTTATTATGTACATATTTGAGACCTGTTCAGAAAACATAATTTTCTAGGACTAGGCATTGTCCTCGACCAGAGGCTGAACCTATAGGAGTAGGAGGACTGGAAGCTGCAGCATGAACCCCATCTGGAGAGGCTGAGAGAGTGTTGCGGCGAGTAGAGAGAAACCTCATGGCTCTCACTCGTGTAGTACCCATGGCATAGATCGAGGACCTTTCACCTGCCATGCAACCACATGTAGTAGGGGTTCCCAGGATGTGGGTCTAGCTATTCTGGCATCTTACGAACATCATTGTGCACTATATAAACGACAATAGGCCTAGACCTTAGATAGTTTTGGACCAATTTATGTGCCGAGGACACTTTTTGTACTATGTAATTGAGGGCTTAAGCCCAACAATGTATATCGACTATTTTTTAGGCTTTCGTGCCCACTTTGTACTCATGACACCATTATTTTGGACATATATATATATACATATTTTTTGTCTTATGGATGACAATTTTACAAATGTATTTACATGTGTATGTGTGTGGTTTATTTTTACATGTGAGAAACATGCCAATCTAAAAAATGATTAGCTAATGTATCATTTAGATGGTTAAATCTCCTAGGAACATGAATATAATTAATATAATAAAAAGATCGTTCTAAGAGACATACCCTAAGGAATCGTCAGTGAATAGAGGGATTAGAAACACAGTATACCCAATTTAACCTGGACACGACTAGTTGAGCATCTAAGTAAACCCAGATGTGAGAAATACCATGTGACAAGGCATCACGCAGTAATTCTATCACTGCACTGTACTCAACAACTTTTTTGGTTGCTTCACCTAGAAATATACCTATGGAAGATAACAACTGACCACCATGTGTGAAAATCACCCAATATGTCGAAGCAAGCCTCTGTGTGTGTCAGCTATCACCGTTCATGAACCTGACATAAACCTATGATTCACTTGACACTTGCCACAATGAAAAAGATAATATAAATAACTACATGTCCATAAAACAAAAAGACAAAAATGTATAAAACAACTATGCATATATATAAGAAGTCATGCCTAGGCGACCAACCTAAGTGTAATACTTCTTAAGGTAGAGCCCATTTCTAGGATCTGCTAAGGAATTACCCTTGATATCAACTAGACGTTAATCACCCTTTTCTAAGACCTCTTTCACAATGAAAGGTATGAACCACATGGGTTTGAAATTTCTTTCCCCTAAGGCATCTTTGTCTTGGTCATAGACCAGGACAAGATCACCTTCGGAGAAAATCCGAGGGAGAACGAAATGATCATATTGACACTTGACTAGTTTCTTATGAATCTCATTGGCCAAGGCTGCATCACGACACTGCTCGAGATATAGAAGTCATTCCTCAAGTGTTGTAGTGTTGGGAAGTAGTTCCACTGCTAGCTTTAGAGAAGGGATTTTACACTCAATCAGAAAGAATACCTCCATTTTGTAGATGAGTTGAAAAAGTGAAATATCGGTAGTAGTATTTACAGAAGTTTGATAATTCTACAATGCCGAATATAACATCAAATGCCAATTTTACTTGGATGAATTGATCGTTTGTTGAAGAATAGTCTTGAGAGACTTATTCATAGCTTCTACCTAACATTTTTCTTGTGGGTAATAGTGTGAAAAATGTTTCTATTTAAACCCAATATTTTATGTTAATTCAATCATCATTTTATTCTAGAAGTGGTTGCCATGATCAGTGACAATCTCCTTCGGGATACTGAATCTAGCCACTATCTGATTGAAAATTAAAATGGAAGCAATTTACCTGTCATTATTAAATGTCAACATAGCTTCGACTCACTTCGTAAAGTATTCTACTGTTATGATGATATAGAGATTCCACCTGGCATAAGTCGAGTCACATCTAGTGAAATCAATCCCCCACTTGGTGAAGGGATCGACAACAATAACCAAAAACATAGGAGCAGGGTGTGCCCACATCTTCTTAGAGAAGATCTGGCATGGGTGACACTTCTTGACTACCTCAATGCAATATTTTATTAATGAGGGCCACAAGTATCCTACACAAAGAATATTTTGGGTTGTTTCCAACCCAAAAAGATGACTGCCACATGCTCCAGGGTAATAGTTGTTCAAAAAAATCTCTACTTCCTCATGAGTAAGACAACGTCGAAGAATACAATCTAGCCCTTGACGATACAAAATTTCATCGAGGATGTGATACTTTCATGCTTGGTGTTGTATTTTTTGATGCTCATCGCAAGAAGCAGAGGAAGGGCACTTCAAAGTCTGAAGATACACAAGTATATATCTATACTAGGGGTTCAAAGAAGTGATTAGAAAAATGTCTCCATTAATTGGTGAATCTTTGGACGAAACGTCACCACTTTCGACCGACATTTTGGATATTAACTCAGTGAAGACGAAGGAATTTTTAGATTTTGCCAAAATTAAATCCAAGTCAAACTCTTAGAGGATAACTATCCACCGAATGATTTTTCCTCCAATGACATGTCACGTTAACACATATTGAAATGGATTGATGACGAAAACAAAAATGGTCTTTCCAAGTAATATATAGTGAGGAAACTATTGGAAATCATGAACAACTACCAAAGCAATTTTCTCAACATGCGAATAGTTGATTTCTGGTCCCACTAGACATCGACTAAGATAATAGATAACATGCTCTTCAAGTGCATCATCCTCTTGTACCAAGACCATGCCGATTGTGGAATCTACGAAAACCACATATAACAATAAATCCTTGCCATAAATAGGAGGCATGAGCAAAGGGGAAGATGTGAGAGCATGTTTCAATTCATCAAAAGAGCATTGAGCAACTTCGTCCCAATAAAATGAGACTCCCTTTTTTAAAATATGCATGAACCCTTTCGTAATCTCAACATAATTAGCGGAAAAATGTCAAAGAAAGTTTTCATTCCCCTGTAAAATATGAAGTTGGGGAATTGTGTGTGGAAAGGAAATTGAACTATTGCCTCAACCTTAATAGGATCGACCATGATCCCTTTTTTTGACATGAGGAAACCTAATAAACAACCGCATGTCACACAAAAACTGCACTTGTTTGGACTCAAGCGAATCCAATAGTAGCGAAACCCCTCAAACATTAGTTGTAAATGGGAGGGATGATCATATCTCTTGTGAGAACATGATGCGAGGTCATCCAAGTACACCTAGACTACGTGTTTGAGGTCATGAAAATGGAACAACATGGCCCGTTGAAAAGTAGCTCCAACATTCTTCAGGCCAAAAGGCATTTTTTGATACACAAAATTATCCCAAGGAAAAATAAAATTATTTTTATGTTGGTCCTCGAGTTTGATTTGAATTTGATTATACCCTAAAAAACCATCCATGAAATAAAAAACCTCACAAAATTCACATTCATCGACAATATGGTCAATAAATGGGGTTGGAAAATTGTCTTTTGGGAAAGATTTGTTCAAATCGTGAAAATCCATAGAAACACGAATCCTACCCTGCTTCTTGGTGACAGGAACCAGGTTTGATACCCATTCCGTTAATTGCATGGGGTATATGAAACCAACTTTGAGCAGTTTCTCTACTTCATCATTTATCACCGTTTCTTTGTGAGGATTGACCGGATAAAGCTTCTATCGGACCGGTTTGAGATCAAGATAAGTTGTGATTTCATGTTAAAGAATTCATGGGTGAATGTCTGGCATCTCCTCATAATACTAGGAAAAAACGTCACAGAACTACTTAAACAATTTGATGTAGATTCAAATCTCTTCAAGGGAGCAATTTGCTCCGATGAAGACATTCTCCACAACACCAGGGGTTTTGGAGATATCTATAGGAATCATTGCAGCAATACTTTCCATGTAACTTTCCCTCAGCCTATATTCTGTGTCTATCGAGAGGGTTAATAGGACAAGGGATATCTCCGTTCTTGGTCATAACAAACCCTCCTGCCTCTATTCTCCTGAACTAGGGAAGAAAATAAGATCGATGGTGAAGATTATCCCAAGGTCTATCTGGACCAGTAATTTCCTCCAGAATCGCCTCATCAGAGGGAAAGACTAAGTCTAAAGTGTCCTAAGCGATGAGAGAGTCTTGAGACCAATAGGCTCGAGAATGGGGTCTAGCTCCTATGGGGGAGCCAGATTAGAGTTGGACGAGGCTTGCTAAATAACACTGTATTAAACCTCAATAACGGATAAGGGCATGGCCATGCTAGGATTCTCTACTCCTTTCATTGAAGCTTACAGGGAAGGTAAAGTTCATGGGTCATGAAAGTATCTCATTTTAAAAGATGACACTTTAAAAATTGCAGCCTTCGACTGGTCGAGGATAGCCAAAATAAACCTTACATCATTTGAAGGTGGCGGATAATTGAAAGTTCCCATCAAAGAAAAAAATAATCTGGCACCTAATTTGATAGTGCATGGATTCAAGTTATCAATCATCAGGACAGTGGATGCCCCCGATGAAGTGTCAGGAAAGCATAAGACAACTGGTCGATGGTTATAATCCAGCCTTTGTGCGGAAATCATAAGACCCAATAAGTGGTGGATACAACTGTTTGCATTATGTAATTCCAACTCCATCCTAACAAAGTATTGTAGTCTAGAGGTGCATCGACTATTTATACCTCGACACACAAAGTTTTACCCTCCAATTGCACGAGAAAAGAGGGAATTATACCGTGTGGTCTGAATGCACGACTATCAAAAGCTGTCAGCAACATGGGCAATGGAGATAACTCAAGTTGGCCAATGGTATTCCAACATGCCAATGAAATCACGCAATTCAAGGCACCCTCATCCACAGTCATGCAAAAAATGTTTCGTGTCAATGATTTCATGGTGTAAGCCACTACTATCTGAAAGGAGACATGTTGAGGAAGATGAGGTTTAAAGTTTGTTGGATAAAAAATGATCATTCTTGAGTTACTCGATTTTTCCTCTCCCAAGGAAGACAACAAATATTTTCTTTGTGTGGGGAAACTATAGAGAACCTCCAAAGCATACATAGCACAAGGGGTTTGTGCCAGATCCTCCAAGATGGAGTGATTTTGAGCAACCCTAGTGTTTGGTTTATGAGAAGCCTTATTAAATGCATCTTTAGGGATGTGATTCATTGTCCCTCCCACTGACTTCTCAATTTGAAGAGGATTCAATGGGTTGGAGGCCTCTTTTCCATTCTCAACAGATTCTAGTGTTCCATAGTCATGAGTCCTGGTTGATAAATGAGCTTCATCAATCATCATTCAAATGTTTGTGGCTAGGTTGTTTGGATTAGGCGCGAAGGGTCCCTGACTGCCCCCGACAACGCTCATGGATGCAGATGCTTGAGCCATATTTTTCCCTTGTGGAAAAGGGTTTGTCAACATAATAGGTTGTTGTTGTGCTAGTAGCTTCTAGGCTTCCACAAGCTAAGGGAATAGGTGATTTAAGTGGTCGTTCATGCAAAGATTACATAGAAACTTCACCTTTCTCTTTTTTATTTTTCCCTCTCCACAATTGCTAGCAGGCTTCTTATCCCCCTTACCCTTCTTGTTTTTCTTTTTATTCTTTCCCTTAGTCTGTTGGTTATCCTTGGGAGTACTTGATTTCACACTGTGTACATCCAATGTCTACATGATGGGGGCAGATGAACTAGCATTTTGGATGGCCACGGTCTGTTGAATAGATAATTGATGTAATTGATTAGACAACAAATCCATGGACTTGCTTTGTGTTGATCCCACTATGCCATCAACATGGGGCCCATACTTTTTTTTTTCCTTGTCGAGAGTTGACCATGGCACATCAAGTAAGATCTCGTAAAGCATGCCAGACTGAGAGTAAATCAGTTCTAGCTACTGGGATCTCATAATAGCCTCTTCTTCAGAAAACACCTCAGATGTTGGAATGTCTTTGGACACACAAGGAACCAAAGACTTTAAGAATCACTCGATCAAAAACGCAGGAAGGGCCTTGACCTTAATCAAACTCTTTCATCATCGCCATTCTCAGATATGATTCGAGATATGGTTAGCCTTCATTTGCTCGAAGTTGGTTAGAAACTCGATGTCGGCATTGTATCTCACTGGAAACTAGAAATGGTTCATTAAAACCATAGCCAGGTCATTAAAATAATAATACTTCAATTTTTTGAGCTCGATATACCATTTCGTTGCACCCACTATAAGAGTGCATTGAAATAAGCACAACTAAACGAAGTCATCCTTCAACTAGTTGGATGAGAACCACAAGTCAAAGGTTTTCACATTATCTCCTAGATCTTCACTAGGCTTGCCCTCAAACTTAGGAATTTTGGAACGAAACTTAGTCGGCATGGGGAGCCAACACAGATCATGAAAACTCAAGTCATTTAACAATATCAAAAATTCTGAAAAATGCAGGGTTTCCAAAAAGGGTAGTCTCTGTTGCGTAGTATTTACATGAAAAGAGGGGCCTAGATTTTGGCTGGCACCAGGCTGCTAGGAAAAGTTTGATTGTTGGCTAGGGTTTTGGAAGATTCCATGATAGCCCTACCTAATGAAAGGTGTTTGCGTCTGATGCTATATCATTGGTTGGTTCCCAAAATTAGAAGACATCGATTGAGAAGGGATTTATCCTTGTACAATGTTCCACGAAAATTGGTTGGGGATTCCCCCAGCCAACCCTCCAAGCATAGGCACTGAAAATTTCCCAGTGTTCCACATAGTGTGGGAGGGGTTTGACCCAATCAACATCCCTTGCGAGGGAATTGAGCCCTACCAAGGACTCCAAATACCTTGTGTGGAGTAAAATCCTGTCATCGCTCCCTGTGAAGGAATGAAACCTTGCACATGGTTTTGTTGACTAAAGACGGGGTCTCCCCTAGTCGAGAAAGAAGATGAAGTAAAAGTGTTATTTCCAAATTCACCAAACAAAGAAAATTGTATCCAACCCACCAGATTCATGTAGGATGAAGGTCCCTAGCTCCCTCCACTAACGCAACTATAGTTGGCATTAGGCTCGATTGGTTGTTGAAACGCGCCACCAAGCAAAGGGGACAAAGGAGGTATGTGACCCCCACCATAAGGAATATAATTGAATGGGGCAATGGTTCCCACAACAGATCCTTGCAAGGGAGCGTTAGATCTCCCTAGCCCTAGAACCATGGTATGTAGAGTGGAGTATGTAAGAACCGAGTTCGATTCAAAACCAGGTATCCCATATGAGAATGTAGTGCCTAATGAATTTTGAATGAATGGAACAGTGGTGGAAACCTTCAAAGGAATCAAACCACTTCCTGAAATTGTGAGCATCAAGAGAGTCATGGTCATGACAGGAAGAGGTGGGGGAGGAGGTACAATTCCCCCTCCAGCGACAACCATATGGGAGTACGAGGACTCTCTGACAATGTAGCAACATTTTCTTCCATCACCACTTGTCGAATAAACTGGCGTTCAAGAGAAGTCGCATTGGGAGGGACTATCTAAATCAGAAGCGGAACCTATAAGTCAGTGATCAGAGGATTTGATGGCCTAAAACCCTCAGTCTCAAGGTTAGAAATGATGGATTCCTCTAGGGATAGAAATTATTCTCTTCGATCTAGCTTGGGTACAATTTCCTGCAGCCAGGTATCTTCAAACAATCCTTCTTGATCTAGCCTATGCCTCAATAGTGGCAGAGGTGGCTCCAAAGTAATCGAGGACATGACCTGAAGCCTATGTGAATGACAGAGTTGTTGATCTTCCACTTTGTGAAATGATCAACCAAAATTGTAAGGTTTATCTAGCGTGAATCATAGAGAACACAATAAAATTTCCTAAAGACAAATCAAGAATACAACTAACTATTGGGAATGATAGTTACACTAATCGACACTAGAGAAACTTATCGGTGCAAGTGAAACTCAAACACGAAATAACCCTCTGGGTATACTTTGCAAAGTGTGATCCAACATCCACCCTAGGTAATATGGTATACCCCTTCAATCACCTATGTAAGTCTGTAAAAATATGCAACTAGGTTGCTAGCTCGTAGTCAGTCACCAGGTGGATATAGTCGATAGTCGGGATGATCGTAATGACCAAGGTAAAAAATATGAATCCCTTCAAGGGTACCAAAGGAAATTGGTCAAGAAGAAAAATAAGGATCTCAAATGGATTCGAGGTCCATGAGGCTCCATAGTCAAATGCGATCAGTGTGAATCCCAAGAAAGACCCTCAATATACAATCCCCACTATGCTCGGTTCATCTTTGGAGGGGTTATCTCCTCTACCTTTTCTTATGAGACCTTGTGTTTAGCCCCTGTGTTAGAAGGTGCTCTCAGATAACTCTTACGACACTGGAATTTAGACACTCCCTATCTCAAGCTCCAGTGTTTGTTTTAGATGGCCTTGAAGAGTTTCATCTTCACACCTATTTCAAGGCCCTAAAAGCCTAAAATAGTTGGTGAACCCTACAAACAAAAGGTCTAATAGATTTTAAGTTAAGCGTTAATTTTATGGGCTTGATTTACTCAAAGGATATGAACGTGCAACTGGTGGTGTTTGGAAGAGATAAAAAAATGAGAAAACTTTGGAGCATTTATATCAAAAAGAAAACTAAATACTTCAAATTTAAAGCAAAGGCTTGTAAAATCTTTGTGAATATCATCTTTTCAAATTAATGTTCCAAGATCTTATAACTGAAAGTTTTGTAGAAGAATTTTTTGTTTCACAATGAAAAACTACTTATTCTTTCAGGAAAACAAGAAAGAAATTTGAAGCTGAACTCTTTTCCTTTTGCAAAAGGACAACCTAGGCTATACTACCAAACCAGGTGCATACCTAAATGAAAAAAAATATTTTTTGATTTCTTTTTTAAATGATTTAACAAGAAAAACCAAAGTAAAAAAAAATAAAAATTGTTTTCATTTTTCAAAGCATAACACAGGATAAAGAGAAATAGAACCTAGTATTAACACAGACCCTAGGCCAACTGCATAAACAAAGGGATTCAAAAGAAGCCAAAGGAAGATCTAAAAATTTTAAGTTCACTCTAAACCTCTAGGGAAAAAAAAGAGAAACAAGAAACAAGTCAAAACCAAATATTTAACCCAACCTAAGACCACTAACAGAGACTCTATAAGGTCCAAGAAAGGCATGAGAAGCCCAAGGCTTCTCTCAAGAAGGAGAAAAAATCTTCTTCTTCTTTTTAAAAAACCTTCAAGACACATAGACACGGGTTGTTGCACCAACAAATTTCATATGTACATGGGATGTCTACTGTGAAGACTGCGTATGTATGCAGGTTGAGCCAAAGCAGAGCACACACACCTTTGAGATGTTTCAAAAAGAAAATGATTTGACATACTGACTCGGAAGGGAAATCTAGTAGGCACGTAGAAGGTGACCAAAGACCCTTAAATTGACTCAGTAAACCTAAAAGAACTCAAATAGAAATTGAAAAAACCAATTAAAACCAAAAACCTCCCACTAAGGCCCTAGAGAGATCCCCAGTGGAGTCGCCAATTCTGTTAGCGGGGAAAATACCCCGATCACTATACTGGGGAAATATATAGGTAGAGCACTAAATTCCCTTAAAAGACAACCCTAATCCTAAGCTATCCCAAATGATCTGAACAGAAATGAAAAAAGAAAACAAAGAGGATTGATAAGTGTACCTTAGGCCTTAACATCTGATGTAGACATCCTTCAAGTTTGTAGCTTCCTAAGTTGCGGGTCTTCTCCCAAATTTGACCTGCAAGAACACTTAGGAAAAAAATGATACAAAAATGTAAGCTCTACTTATCAATGTTAGCATTCAGATATAAACATAGATGCATTAATCGATAAATATGTAAATACGCAATGTACTATGATAGGAAAATAACTCTTTTATTCAAACTGAAGATTAAAATATTACAACCTTCTCATCGACAGACGCTTTGTGAACCTATTCTGGGATCCTCTTACTATTTCTCCAAGTGCATCATTCCCATGATACCTCTCACAATCAACTGATATCCTTGGGGAAAGGGAAGGGGTTGTATAGGGAGAGGGTTGGAGGGGGAATGTTGAGGCCAAACTTCATAAAGGGCTCCAAATCTTGGGCTAGAAGGGGAAGGGATTTTGGTAGAGCTTATTTGTTGTAATGCTTGATGTTAGAATGGGACCCCAAAACCTCTTTTTATATGAAAAAAATATGATTATTCAGTTTGGGGACGAGCTACAATGGGTATACTGGTTAGGAAACCCTTGATAGCCCATAAACTCCACGGGATTCCTTGGAACTTTTTATTTTTTGCAAATTTTGGAGGTAAACACAACCTATTTAGCATGAATCTTGCATATGTATGCCAGATGCCTAGTATGAAACATCCGTTTGTATGTGGGAAGTAGTGCAGTAGGGCTCGTACATCCTCCAAAAAATGTTTTTTTAAAGAGAGATCTTCAGTACTAATTTGGAAAATTGTGCAATTAGAAAGGCCAATTCCATGTATGCATAGGTAGGGAATTTTAGGGCTATAACGTATCTGCATATAAATAAATTAATTCCTACCCCTGTTTCTCATTTTACTTGAAGCAAGGCTAAGGGAAAACTAGTGCAAGTTCAAAACCTAAAATCAATCCTTGACCAATTGAAGAGAAGCCCTTGGATTGTTCCAAGAAAGGTACATGGATTAAGTCTGCGTGCCTAGAGAACAATCTCCAACTCAGTAAGCATGGAAAGCAAGTTCAGGGTAAGGAAGGGGTTCATTTTAATAACAAAAAGAGAGGTCAAAGGTTGTCAAGAAACAAGTCTAATTCACATCCAACTTTGATTGAACCTATGACGATAGAGGATCATGATTCCTCTTGTGGAGACATAAATGAAAAACATGAAGTTGAGGATCAAACCTAGTATGACTTTTTTTATAATTTACCTCCATTTCTTTGCGGGTCTGAAGGAATTTTGGGCATTGGGGTTTCTCTAAAGGATCATGTTGCTACAGAGGAATTCTTAGATAATAACCACTAGCATTCCATCCCTAATCTAGACCCATAGAATTGTCGTAGCTACCAAACGTGGGCCAAAAAGTATTATGCAATTGCCCCTTACCTCTATATGCGCCTAAATCAATTGCAAAGACAAAAAAATGAGCTAAATAAGGAAAACCAGTAGTTGATATGTGATATACAACAGATTTTTCCTCGGGCTAATAAGAAACCAAAGAATTCTCCATCCATTATTGTTAAAAATCCCACCTATGTTAATATCATTGTTGAATCCCAATTGCATGCCTCTTCGATTTCCAATACATAATTTATGGTAATTAAAATTGTTATTTTAGTATTGTTTTGATTTTGATATAGATTTAGATTTAAACTTATTTTCATTTTATTATGTTTTTAGACTAGCTACAAAATCATAGATTCTATAACTAGTCTTTGTTATGCATAATGAGACTTTTAATTGATTATGTTTGCTATCTCGAGTGTCTAAAAAATGGAGGGATATGACTGACGTTGTCATCAAAGACCATTTGCGATCATCGAAGATTGATTTTGTTTTAATTAGCATTAGGATTAGTTTGAAAGGGAGAAGTGTTGATTTCTTGTTATCATCCCAACAAACTTTTGAAAAATTGTTGGATATAATTATCATTTTATGGAATTTTTCTACTATGATTAGAGATCAGAATTTTGATTTTAAACTACAATATTTTGAAAGATACGACTCTATATTATGGATATGAGGATCAATCCATACTAATATTTAAATACTCATGGATTTTGGATTCACAAACATGGTGAAAATTCTGGGAAATGGACCACTGATTGTTTTTTGAAGAATATGGAATTACACCTTAATTAAGGTTGTTGTCATGTAAGCCAAATGGTTTTGTTTTGATTATAATATATTTAATTATGGTTCATATTCTTTGAGTAATTGATCATGGATTGATTTAAAATTATCTTTAGTCTATTTTGTTAATACATTGTTAATTACCATCATATATATATATATATATATATATATATATATATATATATATATATATATATATAAATTCTGTCAACCTTTAATAGTCCATTATCCCAAATTGTCTAGGTCCTTGTGATTGTATCATTTTGATGAAAATCTTGAATTATATTGAGTTTATTCATATGATTCGAATTTGTAAAGATCTAATTGTTCAATTGAAATTATTTTTTTATTGTCAATGGTCTATCATATCTTCACCAAGGATCTGTTGCAAAAAAGTTTTTCTTTTTGTATTATAAATGAGATTTAAATTTTTAGTTGAAGTGACTTTATTTAGGCACTTTCACAATCTTAGAATTACACAAAATTATGCTATATATTTCTATTAACAGAAAGGTTGTTGGAGAAGATTAATACAGGAAGGCACAACCAAAATTTCTCTTTTGATACGGGCCAGTTATAGGTTAGTGATTTTTCTTCTTTTGTTGTTTGATTTATATTTTTTTTTGTGAATGTAGATTAACATTTAAGCTTAAATACTTTGTTTATTTAATTCAAAAAATTATCTTTTTCATTCATTTATTTTTATTTTTAGTTTCAAATTTAAAATTATATTAGTAGTATGTTCTAGATTTATTACATTTTGACTCAGATTTGGTTCTCTTGTTGTTGATACTGAGAGGGGGGTGAATCAGTATCAAGTACAATTTAAAACATTTTAAAACTTATACTTAAACCATTCAACTATATCGAATGAGAAATGAACAACAATATAAGAGTTACACCAATACACCACAATACACCATGCACAATATATGAGAAATAATCAATAGTTATTGTTCAAGGGAAGTAATGACTTCCAAAGGTAGCTACAGCTTCCAAATGTAAAGGGAGGGATAAACCTCCAAGAGGAAGATACAATCCTCCAATATCAAGAGATATTTGAACTCTCCATCCTTTCCCTTCCTTCCACCCAATAACATATGAGAGATAATAAAAATTTACATTAAATCATCACCATCAACCAATCATCACATAGAACCTGATAATGATTCCTGAGACTTCTTCAATTTCTGCAATTCTTCAATTCTTGGAGTACTCTAATCCTGTAGATAATGTTACTCAATGTATTCTCTGAAACTCTTCCAATTTTCACTCCTTGAATCCTCCCAAAAAGAGGTTATAGAAAGAATGGTAGACTTTATTCAATTCTGGTCTATTCAGGAGAGTGAACTTTCACAAAATGCCTCGTGCTCAACACTTAACATCTGATTCTAAAAATCACACAAAAGAAACTACCGTATGTAATATTTCCAACGAAATTTGTCCCACTACATTTGGATTCTCGATGAAGAAGTTATGACTGTTTTACTCGGAACACCTGTTTATTGACTAGCTTCAGGACTGGTCACAAACCCTGTCTTCCACAGAGTCTATCTCCATAATTATAGCGAATCAAGAGCTAAAATTTTTACCAGAGATACCTTGATATGTCTTATCAATACCATAGCAATTTCACCATATGAATCTTTCTAGAAAAAAATGTATAGCAAAAATGGTAAGATGACCTGAAAATAAGATACCTTAGAACACATCACCAAAAGACTTCATCCTCCCTTGAAATCCGACCTTCTTTTCTTCTTATTTCCCTGAAATTCGACTTGTATCAAATGAATGTATAATTATGTTTATTTATACCATTTATTTCACTTCCTTTTAACATTAGGGCCGACTTGACACTTTCTTATTTTGTAATTCTTTTCTTTAATTATCTTCAGGGCCTAGATGTACTTCCTTCTTCAATTCACTTTGTCATCTTCAAAAATTCATTTCTCCTCAACCATGAATATCCACGTGACGTGCCACCTACCATCGCAAACAACATGATGTTTGCTATCCATTTATGGATGTTGTATATGCATGTGCATTTTCCTTCATCTCCAAATACCTTTATCAATATTGCGGTCCAAAACCCATGACTAGGGTTGACATCAATGACAACAACCAATCTTCCAACAATCTCCCCCTTTGTCATTAATAGAAACACTCATGCTCCCCATATCATCATGATCCCAATTTCTCTTCCCCTTTGACATCAATGGCAAAGGTTATGACTTCTCCCCTTGAGTTTAATGGAAAAATGTAACCTTCTTCTTTAGGGTTGCTCCCCCTAAACATGTGGCACTCAATAATACTTCATCCTTATTTTTGGTCTTTGGGACTTTTTCTTGCTTGGAATCCTTTTGTGTGGATTCTGTCTTCTCTCTCTTCTTCATGTATAGGATGTATATGTTGTTCGGTCTTCTTGTTACAGTTGCAACCAATCTTCCTGAGTTATTTTCTCTGATTTTACATTTTCGGGAGTCAAACGTAAGAGTGTATCCTTGATCACATATTTTTCTGAAACTGAGGAGATTATGCTTCAAATCTTCAACCAATAGGACTTTTCCTACTTTTACATTTCCACTTCCAAGATTTACAGTTCCTTTTCCAAGTATTTTGGTAGATGAGTCATCTCCAAATGCAACATTTCCACCCTTTTTCTTCAAGCTGACAAAATTCTTTGATCTCCGGTCATATGAGATGAGCACACACTATCTATGAACCATTCATATTCTTCTTTGCATTCTTTAGTGACTAATTCTATTCAACAATTTTCATTGTGTGGAATTTCTTTCCTTTTCCATGCTGTAGTTGGTATGCAGACATTTGGCATATGATTATCTTCCTTCATCTCTCTGCAATCTTGTGCTTTGTGACCAAGATTATTTCACTTGTAACATACAATATTTTGATCGATTAATGGGTCAAATGGATTATAATTTATGTTGAAAGGTCTACAAACATTTTAATATCTACTATTTTCACCATTCATGTAGCTTGCATAGTTATTCCTTTCATTGATTATACAATTGATTGCCTTGTGTCCAAAATTTCCACAAGTATAACAATGTCCAAGAAAAAAAATTTGATACCTGGCGTAAGTGATCTTCTTTGTGGTGTGGTCCATATGGGTTCACGATCTATTCTTCTGTAGTTTCCTTCATAATGATTTCTTTCATACCTGATGGGAGAGGATCTTCTTGATGTCTCATTCCTTCTAAATTCTAGTTTTCTATCTTGTTGTTCAACTTGTTCTGGAGTGTTGGTTTCATCATTTTCAACTTCCTTCTCTTGTTTTGTTGTCTTCAAACTATCATTGTATCCTAGTCCTGTCTTGTCATTTGGAGATCATTGACTGCTAAGGATCTCATCTAATTTTTCAGTTCTTTTTTTGAACTTCTTCAACTTTTTTGTTGTCAATAGTAGCTCCCCTTTTGTGTGATCCAATTTTTCTTTCAATTTCACATAATCTTCTAATTGTTCCTTCAAGTTATTAATGGTATTTTCAAGCTTGTAATTCTCTTCTTCACAACTACTCAATTCACCTTTTAGTATTATGTTTGTGTTTCTAAGCTTGCTATTTTCAGTTTCAACATGCTTCAACTTTTCAAGATTCTCATCTTCTTGTTCACTCTCTGCATTGTCTTTGTATCCCCAAAAAGAATCAAGGTTGGTTTCTTCATCTAAATCTTGTTCACAAATGATTTCTTCTTCTTTAGAATTCTTATGATCATCATCCTGGGTTTCTTGGGTTATGAAGAGGACTTCTCCTCCATCATTATCTTCTTCATCACTCTCATCTGAGGAGATGACATCATCCTTGGAGTAGAAGCTCTTTTTATTGTTGAGACTTATCTTTTTATAGTAATAGTTTTCAACAATATGTCCTATTCTACCACAATTAAATCATTTGAGAGGAGACTTACCTTTGTATCTTCCACTTCCTTTCTGGAAC
>ML779813.1:259709-271398 GCA_009831015.1 Picea engelmannii
CAAGAATATATGAGAGATAATAAAACTTTACATTAAATCATCACCATCAACCAATCATCACATAGAACCTGATAATGCTTCCTGAGACTTCTTCAATTTCTGCAATTCTTCAATTCTTGGAGTACTCCGATCCTGTAGATAATGTTACTCAATGTATTCTCTAAAACTCCTCCAATTTTCACTCCTTGAATCCTCCCAAAAAGAAGTTATAGAAAGAATGGTAGACTTTATTCAATTTTGGTCTATTAAGGAGAGTGAACTTGCATCGAATTCCACGATCTCAATAATTAACATCCGATTCTGAAACTCACACACAAGAAACTAAATTCCATAGTATTTCCAATGAAATTTGTCCCACTTCATTTGGATTCTCGATGAAGAAGTTATGACTGTTTTATCTAGAACACCTATTTATTGACTAGCTTAAGGACTGGTCATAAACCCTATCTTCCACAGAGTGTATCTCCATAATTATTGTGAATCAAGAGCTGAAAGTTTTACCAGAGGTACCTTGATATGTCTTATCAATACCATAGATATTTCACCATATGAATCATTCTAGAAAAAACGTTATAGAAAAAGTGGTAAGATGACCTGAAAATAACGTACCTTAGAACACATCACCAAAAGACTTCATCCTCCCTTGAAATCTGGCCTTATTTTCTTCTTATTTCCTCTGAAATTAGACTTGTATCAAATGAATGTATTATGGTGTTTATTTATGTCATTTATGTCACTTCCTTTTAACATTAGGGCCGACCTGACACTTTTTTATTTTGTAATTATTTTCTTTAATTATCTTCAGGGCCTACATGTACTTCTTTCTTCAATTCACTTTGTCATCTTCAAAAATTCATTTCTCCTCAACCATGGGGATCCACGTGACATGACACATACCATCGGAAACAACATGATGTATACTATCCATTCATGGGTGTTGTATATGCATGTGCATTTTCCTTCATGTCAAAATACCTTTATCAATCTTGCGGTCCAAAACCCATGACTACGGTTGACATCAATGACAACAACCAATCTTCCAACACTTGTAACCCTTTATTTTCCAAGGTTTCACGTAAATATTGTATATGTTTATTTGTATACTTTGTATATAAAGAACATGAGTAGTGAATGTATATAGTATATGTTCATTAATGAATAGTTAGTTATTTTGTTTTTATAGTTTATATTAGATACCTTTATTGACTAACAAGGCCATAAAACCCATCAGGTATAGTTACCTTAAATGACTTAGGTTACACTTAAACAACCTTGGACTGGAGTTACCCTTCCAGTTGATGAGAATTCACATATTCCCATCAACAGGACCCTATGGTTGTGCTCCTTCCAGGCTTCCTAGGAAAGAAATCTAGGTAAGAGGTTCCATGCTCTGTTAACGATAGGTTTTTGAGTTATTATTGTTGGTCATTGTTCTATGGTTCCCCTTATGGAGTTCCTTTTGCGATTAGAGCACCAAAAGAGAAGTGCATGGAGGATCCAAAGATTTTCCATGTAAATTCATGTATTTAAGAGGTGCTATGTTGTTTCCTCTTGGTCCTGGTAAAGAGGGCATCAGGAGGGTCCCAAGAATCCTCGTTTGCAAAAATTGTCCCATGTGAGAGATCTATTTAGGGAAATCAACCAAAGGAATGTCAAAAATTTCAACATGAGGCTTTGCTTCCAAATATTGAGACATATTTGGGCTTGGGGAAGCTTGTTGTGCTGGGAATTTATCTCATTTTCTTCTTTAGTTGTGAAGGTTCCAGAAAATTTGTTACCCCATCGAATTCGGTCTTGTTTTTCGGAGCTAAGGATCCTCCTTTTGCTAATTTCCTCTAGGAAACCCTCTATGATGTTGTTGTATGTTTCTCTAGTCTAGCCATGGAAGGGGAGACATTTCCTCTAGAAACTGGGGTTTGTTTCTTCCATCCAGTATTGAGTAACCATAGACTTATTTCGGGTTGTCATTCCATCTTGTACTCTGAGAAGAGATGGTTGGTCTACCAGTATGGGGAGTTTTTTCCAAGAATCCTCCCATAAAAGAGCATCCTTAAAATTGTTGATTTTCCAGAATAAATTTTCTTGAACTAAGTGGTGGTTATGCCATGGCAGGTTCCATAGGCACGAACCCAAAGGGGCATTATTTATTCTAATGATTTTCCCAGTTTGCTAATTTTGGGAGTAGTTGATTTTCTAGAGGATGGCCCATTGAGATGGGGATTGGTTAGCCAAATTCACCATATATTTTTTGTTAGGGTTTGCCTGAGAGTTTTTGGATCCCTCAATCCCATAACTCCTTTCATTTTTGGAAGAAACATTGTTTCCCATGCCATTGATGCCCATTTTTTTTATTTTTTATTTAGCTTCCCCATAAGAAGTTCCTCTGAATATTTATTATCTCTTTGAGAGTATATTTTGGGGATTCTATGATTGAGAGACGGTAGATGGGAATTTCTTGAAGGACCGACTTGATGAGGATGATTTTTCTAGCTATATTGAGAGAATGGAATGACCAATTGCCCAGGTTGTTTGCCATCTTGTCCAAGAGGTCCTCCCAAACTTTTTTTATTTAAGGATTCCTTTGCTAGGGGAACTCCTAGGTATTTTTATGAAATATTGCTTGGTTGGAACCCTAGGATACCTATTAGATGATTTTGGATCGACTAAGGGGTGTTGAAGAAGAATATTTTGGACTTCTCTTCATTGATACACATCCCTAAGGATTCATAAAAGTCATGGAGGAATTGCTTAATTGTGAGGGATTCCTTAAGAGTGGGAGAATGCATTAACATTGTGCCATCCAAAAATTGTTGATGCATGGTTGGGGATTCTTCTCCATGGATAGAGGGCCCCTTCTAGTTTCCTAGCACCACTTCTACATTGATATCCTGTCCCAAGCCTTTTTACACTAGGATAAAGAGGAAGGGAGAGAGGGGGTCTCCCTGACAGATACCCTTGGTTGGGGAGAAGTTGGGGAGGGGGAACCATTAACCAATATAGAAAATAAGGTCATGGATATAAATGAGTTAATCCATTGTAACCAATTTTCATTGAAGCCAAAAGAAGCCAGGATGTTGAGGATACAGTTCCAGTTCAAGCTATCAAAGGCTTTCAAAAGGTATAATTTGATGAGAATTTTGGGTTTCTTAGAGGAATAAAGGGAGTGGACACGGTCATGCATTAGGATTATATTGTCGAGGATTTGTCTTCCTTTCACAAAACCTATCTACTATGGGGAGATTAGGGAGGGGGGGATGGGTTTTAGTCTTTTTACAATGATTTTGGATATGAGTTTGTATATAAAATTGCAAAGAACTATAGGGAAAACATTGTTTGTTTTTTCTACTTTGTATTTTGTAGGAATGAGAGTGAGGAAGGTAGAATTGAAAGTTGGGAGGAATTTGTTTTTATTTTCTGGAGTCTTCCACAACTTCCCAGACTTCATTCCTTATTACCAACCAAAAATCTTGGTATAAGTCCACTATGAATCCATCAGGTCCAGGAGATTTCCCTTTTGGCATCTCCCATATCACTTTGTCCACCTCTTCCATGGTGACTAGCCTCATCAAGGCTTCATTATGATTTTCATTTACCATTTTTGGAATATGCTAGGTAATCTTTTTTATCGCATCCTTTCAATTCGACTGAGGTTATTGCATTAGATTTATGTAGTATTGAATAATTTCTGATTGGATTTCATGGTGGTTACTTAATTTGTTTTCTTGTTGTTATTTTAGAGAGATAATTTTGTTTTGGTGTCTTCAACGGATTTTCGAGTTCTAAAAAAACTTTGAGTTTCTATCAACCTCCTATAGCCATATGACTCTTGATTTCTATCTCCATATTATTTCCTTGTGCTTATCTCTGGTTTCTATTTGGGCCATGAGAGAGACTTCATCTTGTACTAGCTCTTGGGAGTGCCCTGAAGTGATCATCTAATGTTGGTTTTGTTTCATTATTTCTTGAAGTTGTTTTTTAGCTTGAAATATGTTTCCAAATTATGATTTATTCCATATCTTGATTTGTTGTTTTAGGTTCTTCAGTTGTTTTTGGAGTGTAAACCTCAGGGAGATTGAGTTGACTATCACTTCTTTCCACTAGGAGGGAAAGTTAGAGTGGAAGGAAGGGTCCATTAGCCAGAAGGATTTGAAACGGAAGGGTCGGTTCTTAGGGCTTGTTGGGATGTCGATGAAGAGGTTGATGTGCCAATGGTATGATTCATGATAGAGGATAATGGTGGCTTCTATGGTGTAGTTTCTTTGGAGAAGAGATTATGAGATGAGAAAGTGATCCATACGAGGGGCTATGTGGTGTTGTGCAACTTGATGGTTTATCCAAGTAAAAATTCCATTAGTGGTTTCCCAATCTACCAAGCCCATGTGACTAATTCTTTAAATCTTTCAGAGTCTTTATCCAATCTGTTTAAGCCTCCACTTTTCTCTGGGAGAGAATTTATAATGTTAAAGTATCCCTCTATGATCCAAGGTTGAATTTCTAAGATAGGAGCTATAAGGGAGATACATTGTAGAAAGGTTAATTTATCCTACAGAATTTGAAGTCTGTATACATTGGTGATATAGCCATCTTGGTAATATATTATTGGTTGGAATTTGTCTGAAATAGTACATCAGGTGGTGAAGAAAGAGGAAAGAGATATTTCATTGGGGTTCTAGAGGATGTCCAAACCACCTAATTTCCCTTTGACATCTACTACTATGACATTGCAGCTTCTCCAATATTTGGTGGCCATTTTTTACATTGTTGTGGAAGTGCACTTGGTTTCATATAACAACATTATAGAAGCTTTTTAATCATATCTCAAGGTATTTAATCATCTTTTCTTACTCGGTTTATTAAGGCCTCTTACATTCCATGAGATTTGTTTCATTGGAAAGGTTGGGGGTGTGAGGAGAATTTTTTCGACATGCTCATAATCCTTCCAGAATTTATAAGAATTTCTCCCAATTCTTGTAAGAATTTCTTGATGGATGGCCTTCCTCTTTTTTTTTCATCTTTTGGTGCCTTAATAATTTATTTGCTTGAAGTGTTCTCGATTTTTAAAGATGTAGGTACGGTGTTCCTACCTTTCTGGGTCATTTTGCCTTTCTATTTATTCCTTGATTTGATCAAGGAATTTTGCAATAGTCTAATTTGTTTATTTGGTATCGAGTGTTCCTCTTTCCGTTCACATGTTGTTGTTATGCCTTGTAGGTCTAGATATTCTATTTCCATATCTTCCAGTTTGTCCTTCTCTACCTTTAGAGGTTTAGTGGAGACCATTGGATCATCATCGTTCTAAAGTTGGGGGTCATGCTTAAGGGAATATGGGGCACAAGTGACAATAAGGTTCTTTTCTTATCTAGGATAGGAACTTGGTTGGATCTCGACCAAGGGGATTGGGCTGGGTACTTCTTGTTCTGGGAGGTTTTCTAGTGAGTTGAAGCTATTACTGGTGCGGGGGCCTTTGGGGTTGGGTTGGGTAGGTGTTTTATTTTGTTCTATGTTCTTTGATTAAATGTTTTCAAAACATGCCCCGTCCTTTTATGATTGGGGATTGGGGGGGTTTGTTTTCTTACTCAGGGGACATTCCTAGAAAAGGTTCCCATGAGCATGGCATTTTCTGCACCGAAAGGGAATGTGTTCATAATCCAGGGTCTAGAGTCGGTCGACATCCCTATATCTGAGGCATATTGATGCCGACATATCTTTGGAGTCATTGAGGTAAATAGATCTGGGTATAGGAGGTATAGAGACCTTGAAGGGTGGCCTCTGCGATCTTGACAAAGGATCCAAGGGTGTTTACAATACCCTCTAAAAATTGTGTGCGCTAGTACTCCTGCAGGAATGAGTACAATTTGATTCATACCATAGATGTAGTGAAGTCTATTGAAATAATGTAACTGCAAAGAGTATTCTTATTATTATTGATATTTTATTCATAGGATCAATCCCCATTGTGGATTGATCATGTCATTTATTGTAATAGGACCAAATCCCCTTTTGTGGATTGGTCAATAGGCAATTATAATAGGCAGAATAAGAAGTTGGCCCTAGAAGTTAATTAAGAGACCCAGAAATATAATAAAGGTGGGTTTACCCACCCAGATTGAGAAGACAACCCTGCCAGTGAAGAGACACTTCACACGTTCCATAACTTGTATAAATACAGGAGGCTAGTGCCTCATTTGATAATAACTCACTTGCTCAATTTGAGAGACAAGTTATGATCTGTTACGAGCAAAGGAGAGAGAGAGTGGCGCATATCTTGGGAGAGGACTTTTTGTTTTAGCATAAGATCTCTTGGCATTGTATTGGCTATTTATATTAAGGAATTTTTGTTGGGTTTTCTTCCCCTAGAGGGTTTCCCAGGATAAATGTTGTGTCTCTTGTGAATGTGTATTTCTCAGTGATCTTGTTCTTATGTTGCTATTATATATTGAAATGAAAATAACTATAATAATGGCATAAACATTAACAAAGTCTTCCTTTTTCAAGTTGAATTTCTCTTTACAGATATGGATATATAGACCAACAGAGTTGAGTAAGTATGAGCCTCCTTGGAAGACTCTTTCTCGATCTTCCACCAGGTTGAAGATACCTGTAAAGAATCCTTTGTATCCCAATTTGAGGGAGACATCCCCTTTGGGATTCCATCTAGTTTTGATCCACCACATGAGGGATTTCTTTGATGAATAAAGACCACAAATTTTCATATTAGGGCATGATATTACATGTATTGGATGTCCTCCCCCAAGAGGGGAAGTAAGATTTCATACTCAATAATTCCCTCTACTTGTGAGATGCAAGTCGATGGGATTTTCTTGTCATCTTTCAGGTTTTGATGGTTTTGATCTAGGAGGTATTTCGAGCTTGTCAGGGTTTTATCATCTTCTTTTGTTTGTTCCATGTCCATTGGGCTGGGAGAACATGAGGTGTCAAGAATGAGGGTAGGGGTATGGGGTGGTCAATTGCTTCCAACCACTATATTTTGTAAAGAGGGGGTGGCTCCACCTTGAGCGGGGGCCGCCATTGCTGGTTCTGAAATCATAATAGGGTTGAAGTTGCAGACCTGAATTCAAGCTTCAGTTGAGTAGGGTGCCCCACTTGAAAAATGGAAGAAGTGAATTATTAACCTTAAGAAACCATGTATTTTTAATTAACGGATACATAAATATAATTAGTATATGGGAAATATAAAATTCTTTGAAAAAAAGTAAAACAAAAAACAAAAAATTATTCTTCTTATAATTGGTTCATCTTACAATATAAGGGTAAAAATTATTTCCCCATTGCAGTGCCTATAAATTTGAAAATATTTACAAGTGTTCAATATAAAAATATGCTCATGTTCATTACATTGCATATGATGCACACACAATTAATGTGACATAGATTGTACCACTCAATTGACCCAAGATGAGGAGGGTTGACATCATTGGCATTAGTATTATCAAGATCATAATGATTATAATTGTCATTACCATTGACATGATTGGCATGCGGAAACTTCAAAATCATTAGAACTATAACCACCAAATAAAACTATAACTATATGGACCATTTAAAAAAAAAACATCATTGGCATGGGGGGGTTTTTAAGTGTCAACATATTCAAAATAATGAGAATTTTCAAGACCAAATATTATATCCCCATCAAACTATTATCACAAAATAAATCACAATCCCCAATTTCAAACAAATCACAATCTTAGGACTCATAAGAATAAAAGATTACATAATTCATGGCTTCCTCCACATTTGATGACGTAGAATTTTCTAGTTTGGATACATTTTATAGTGCATATGTACAATTTCTAGAAATAATTAAGCAAAAAGGAGCGGTAAATAAACATTTAGTAACATTCAAATGACTACTCAACAAGTTATTAACATATCTATTTTATTACACTTATAGAGTCCAAGATGTATTAATTGTATCAAAATAGTTTGAAATATTTTTCCTCATCCTCACAAGAGGCATAGATAAATTTTATGGTGGATTAATGCCATTGCATGAACTATGGCATTTATACAAGGACATGGGCATACCATTTCTTCCATCTAGTGGAACTACAATAGGACTATGCATAAATAACATGAGGAGGTATTAGATGAGCTAAATAAAAGTATCCCTTTCTCCAGACATGAAATAGTAAGTTACCAAAATACACTTTCTAAGTATGGATAGGATTTATAGATACCAAGGTGACAATATCATATCCAATCTACAATAGCTTCAAACTAGATATTGGCCTACTAATGATTTCTTCAAATATCTAGCCATCAAGGAGGTCAATGAGTAGTTTTTAACCCTAAAATTTGAGGGAATGCATGTCATTGAATAGGAAGTAATTCACCATGATTTTATCACCTAGCACAATAATCTTTTCCAAGCCTAAGATTATATGGAGAATAGAAAGTGTGGCATGCATAAATGTTTGGGTGTAATTCCCATCAATGTTTGTAAGGAGCACAAAAGGACCAGTGGCCATCCCCTAACCTTGGATGAGATTACCACTTCCCTTGATAAAATATTAGATGGGAAATAACGAGGTATTCATGGCTTCTTGTGCAAATTCTATAAGGCCATGCAAGTGTTTTTTGGGTTGGACCTTCTATATGTGTACAAAGAAGATTTGAATAAGAAATCCTTGGGTGTTGATAGTAATCAAGGTCTCATAACATTCATTCCCAAAGGGTTTGACCCTTAACTAATTTCCCTTTTTAACACGTCGTACAATATCCTATCCAAATCCTTATCCTTACAATTAAATCAGATCTTGCTTAAATTTGTGCACCCAAAATATACAAGGTTCATCTAGGGGTGCTTCATTTTGTACAACATCATTTCCATGTTCAAAAGGATGGAATGGGCATAAACATTTAGGTTTGAAATATTTTTCATTAAAATTGACACTAAGAAATATTATTATTAGGTTGAATTATTTTTTATACCTGCAATGCTCAAAGCCCTAGGTTTTGGATCCCTTTTCCTTCAGTTCAAAAACACATTGTTTGTTTTAGCCTTGGCTTGTATTTTGATCAACATTTGAAAATATGAGGAAGCAGACCTATAGAAATCCATCCAATAAGGTTGTTAATTCATCCTATCCCTATATGTATTGGTCGTGGAAGTACTATGAGACAAAAGGTAAGGATTACTACAATATGTGGTTGTATCATGTAGTCTTCACTCCATGAACATGTGACATAACACGTGCATTCTTGGGATATTAAAGAATACCCCTAATTTCACCAGATATTAATAAATACCTTTCAAAATAAAAAAATTCAACCCCCCTATGAATACATATTTTCAATTAAAAAAACCCTATTTTTACTAGATACCCCTTGTAACTCACATCCCCACCCCCCAATAATTACAATATTTTGACTTTATTTTTCATAATTAAAAACCCCCTTTATGAATGAACATGATAATATATTGGTAAACAAAGTGAAGCCCCCATGGTTTATAGAATTGTTTATTTGGATTTCCACAAACCTAAAACCTCATTAAAGTTTTTTTGCTAGAGCACATTAGGTTTCTATGATAGGATTTTTGGGTTGCATTTGCAAAAACAACTATGATGTAAGGTTGATGCAAATAAAAAGTGTTATGACACAAATGTTCCTAAGAATTGAAACTACAGACCAAGAGAGAAAACAATGCATTTTATCTAAAGAAAACCCATTATAGAATAATAAAACCAGAGAATTGAATATATCAAAATAGACGACTTAGTTTGTATTGATGAGGGAACTGAATCCTTTAGATAGAACTACATATCTCAAGTATGTCTTTATTGTTGGATAGTCAAATAGTATTCTACAATGAACACAACCCTAAACTAGAAGAAAATATTATTATATGAATACAACTTACTAACCAATTCCATGTCACTCAAAAACTAAGAAATAACTATTATTATATATGATCATGCATGAATCTACAATATGGAAAGAGATTCATGTAACTAATTTACTAGTTCACACACAAATTCATAACTATCTCCTAGAAGAGCATGCACTGAAGGGAGGAGAGATCCTCATCCTCTAAGATGTTTGGTTGATCTAGTTGAGAATTATTGGGTATGTTTATTCCTTGGAAGTTATGTTGAGTAAGGAAATCCACATTCAATATTAGTTCCTCCTAGTTTAGATCAAAATTCTCTCCTTTTTCCTTCGAAAATATGAAACATGATAAGGATTTGAAAAGGATTGTAACACATAGATTTCTTGGATTACTGTGTAGCGACATGGAGAGGTGTATTTTGCCATATATAAAAGCTATGTAGACCAAGAATGGAGATGTGTGTTGGAATCAGTAAACGGGTTATGTGAAAATAATACTCTATAGGATCATAAAAATCATAAAGTAGAGATATGTAGCATAGATCACACTATGAATGTTAATGATAAATAAATATAAAATTGTTATGGAAACCATGACATGAGTGTAAATGTGAGATAATTGTATCTATTGATTATTGAGGTGTTGCAAAAAAACCTATGATTATCTTTGGTGACTCTCTAAGAAGAATAATTTCTAGGATGATGACTTATAGGAGAAGAAGTTACATCGATAAAGAAGATGTTGAAATTTTTGATGTGGATTCGTTGCCTCTTGATTTATGAAAATGGATATTGGGTTGGGTGGGGAGGATATGCTAGAAGTAGAATTCTACCATATTGAGAAAGTGTTTTTCTATTGCTTGCTATGTGTGTATGAAAAAGTTGTTCGAATATAGAACCATGGATCATATAGTTGTGCTAGTTTAGAAGTGAGGTGGATGTGAAGAGTGTGGCTCCTCAAAGTGATAATGATCAACCTTGAATTGAAACGAAATTTTTATTTGTATCATGTGTGAAAGAAAGTAGGCATGTTACTAAGAATTGTGTGAGTGATGAATAAAATAGTGTGTTGGCTTAGAATCCAAACTCCTATCACCAATAGAGTGCTTGTGATCCTTGGAAGAATAGAAAGCATGTATGATAAGATATATGTATATCTTGATACATTGTGTGGGAGAGACACAATATGATGATGGGAACTAATCTTGAACTATAGTTTTGGAGTAGTGGTCACTGAAGTGCGCATGATCAAATTTTGGGTGATAAAATGAGAGTGTATTGTGACTTCGTGGTGTTTTACTAAGGCCCCAAGACATGCCATCAAAGTGTAAGGGAAAAAATATTTATAGCTATGTGTACAAAATATTTTGGAAGAGGAAGAAAGTTATTACATGTTGTTGAAAGAAGATTAGTGTTTATAGTGTGAGGTTTGAAGTATTGAAGAACTGAAAGTTTGAAAATGTGATAAGAATTATCTATTATTTAATGAGGAAGATGCCCTAATTAAACTGGTGTCTACAAACATGTAATCACTATGTCTTGTTGGTGGTGATTCCCACAACATGGAATAAGATACTTATGCTTGGTATGATTTGGTATTTGCACTATGGATTTCTATGTTGAGAGAAATAAGGGAATAAGGCTGTAAAGGATAGGGAGGGATATATAAGGTGAGTAAGTGAAAGGTAGGTATGGAAATTGAGGGATTTGAAATAGTGCCGGGGGGAAGAAGAATATGAGAATTTCCATATTGGAAGAAGGATAGAAGAATTGGTTGTAGCGGATGTATGTGAGGAGAGAGAGAGAGAGAGAGAGAGAGAGAGAGAGAGAGAGA
>ML779813.1:271451-282368 GCA_009831015.1 Picea engelmannii
GGGGGGGGGGGATTGTGGTATTGGAATAGAGGCATGTTCAAAGTTTTTTTCCTCTTTTAAGAGTTAAAATTTGTTATTATGGGAATTGTATAAGGCATATCATTGTTGTTTATAGAAAATTAAATAATATTAGTCAAGTGGAGATACATCATAGTATATTATGTCATGAAAAGGCCCTATAGAAAATATAATTCCACATCTCTTGTTACTGAGAAGAAAAAGACCATCTTATTGAACCTATCCCGGTTGATAAAAATAGGGGTGTGGGGTAAGGAGAAGTGCCGAGTGATTTAAAAATGTATTATAAATGAAGTTAATTTAGGTTCCATTATTGAGTATCATAGTAGCTACTTTATCCTTTATTTGACAATTGGGAGTGAAAAACAGGGTTGAAGTGAATGTAGAATGGTCACTTATCATTAAGAGTGAAGGATTTGTGGAAATGAGATTTGTAATATGAACAAGTTCAAGTTGTGGAGAAGGTTTAGGGGAGGAAGGTGTAGTAGCAAAGTCATTTTTTTGTTTATAAGAGTATAAATCTTTAGAGGTGGCTTACCTCTATACTAACCAAGAATCTATAACATCATTATTTCGGGTTTTTTGATAGTGGCATAATAGTGAAGGATGGGAATTAGTAGTTTGGATTTTATGTATAAGAGAATTGTGTGTTGGATGTGAATAAGGATTTGGGCAAGGGAATTCATTCACACTAGATCTAAGGTTATCATTAAGGTTAAGGTTAGGGTTATGAAAGGGTCTGAAGCGAGGTTATTTGTCAAATTTGTGTTCAATAGGGAACAATTTTTTTTTTCTCTAGAGTGGTTCTCTCAAGCAAGGTACTTCATTATCGTTCTCTCAAGAAAGGGTACTTCATTACAAAAGATTGCAAGAAAACAAAAATTGAATTTAAGTACAAGTACCTATTCAGGGTCTTTGATTTGAATCTGGAGGTGGATCTTAGTGAATATATCAACAAACTATAGGACACTTTGATATGGAGTGTGATGCAACTCAAACCACCTACACATTAAAATATATAAATAACCTGGATGATTAAAATTCCTTCCCAAGGCTTGGTACAATGCATCCCATATGGCGATAAGAGTAGGTGTGTGTTACAAATTATTTTGGTCACCTCAGTGATCACCTAACAAGATGTGTTCATGTTCGCTAAAAATATAAAAAGAGACTTTCTCCAGGGGAAAAGTGATTTGACTTCCTCTGCCAGAAAACCCTATAAAGGAAGGTTGTCACACCCTGCTCTATTCATAGGGTGTGACGATGCTTGATCATCGTATGTTGCACCATACCTTGACTGTGACATCGTTGGAGGCTTCTAAGTATGTTTAGTGTGACGATGCTTTAATATTGGGAAAAGTCAAGTTTCACAAATATTCTAGAAGGGGATCTTCTAGAAGGTGAGGTGGCCTCTGATCGATTTGGATATTACTCACTTCTCTGATTTGGTGGGATAATCCTAATATCCTCACCCATCTCTCTTTCCCCCTATATAAAGAGGGATCTCTCATGGAAAATGATAAGTTTTAATAGGTTAATAATTGCATGGAGAGTTCTGCAATAGATCATGCTTGAGAGCCTCATTTCAATTCATCAAGTCATTGTGGATCTTCTTCATTCAAGGTTGGAGAAAAGGTGTGTGTGTTGGAGAAAAGGGCCATTGAAAGGGGTGTTCGATTACTAAGAGGGTGAGTGAATCAGGGATAATGTAATTATAATCCATTTTCTTCAAATGTTATATCAATGTAGAATTATTATCCAATAATGAGTAGTAAGAAATAAAAAATCACACATATACATAGTACACCAGTGTTTTACATAGAAACCCAAATCGGGAGAAAACCACATAATGCTTTTTCTTATATGTCTTGAAGAATTACATTCATTGGAAGCACCAACTTCCTTTGTTTTCCAGCTGCAACTAGAAGGAGGCTCCAACCCCCTAGTTTCTTAGGCTACAACCTGAGGGAAGCTCCAACTCCCCAATTCTCTGGCTACAACCAGAAGGAGGCTACAACCCCCTATGTTCTCCGGCTACAACCGGAAGGTGGCTACAACCACCTGTCTTTGCCCTGTCCTTCCACTCTAAAGTAGAAGTAGAATGATGGAACCACTGTCACACTATCACTATGAGATATACCGCTATAAACTTGTACCAATAAATCTGAACCATGCATCAACCATGCATCAACCTGTACCTCAACCTGTATTCAATCTATACCATAAACAAGTGCATCAACCATGCACCAACATGTAATCAATCTGTACCATAAACAAGTGCATCCAACCATGTATAAATAATGTACCAATCATGTGTCAACTACTCATTAACTAAGAATCATCAATATGTACCAACATCATCAACTATACACCTAATGTATGTGCATGAACTCATCAACTACTTGTCTCAACCATGTACCCAACATGTACCACAACCAAAATCCCTCATCAATTTCATCATCCAAATCTGATTTGTATCTCTCTAATAGACCTGGTGTATATGATCACATTCCTGCAAACCTTCCTTAACTTTAAAAACAAGAGATTAGCATTTTCATCAACCTTTTCTTTAGTCTCACATGCCTAGTTTTGGATTAGTCAACAACCCTAACTTGAAGTAATCATAAATTTAAACCTGTAACGTATAAGATCTAAAACTGATACACAATGTTCTTCAGTGTGTTTTATGCAATTCCTTGAAGTGTCACTACTTGGAACCTCTCAGAAAAGGAGTTATAGAAAAAATGGTATACCTTGTTGAATTCTAGCTTATTCTAGAGAGAGACCTTGTAGAGCGTGCCCCACACAAAATATTTGATGCATTGCTCTAAAAATATTACAAAGCATACTACCAACTATAACCTAACCAACACATTTGGTCTCACTAAATTTGGATCTGTTATGAAGAAGTTATGATGTTTTTACCCGAAACACTTGATTCTGACTAGTTTCAGGACTGGCCACAAACCCTATTTTCCATGGAGTGTAACTCCCAAAATACAACGACCCAAAAGATGAATATTTTACCAAATATACTTGGATATGTTTTCTCACGTTCATAGAAATTTCAGGATCTGCATCATTATAGAAAACAGGTTATAGCGAAAATGGTGAGATGACCTGTAAGTAACATACCTTAGAAAGCACCATCAAAAGAATTTATCCTTCCTTGCATTTCGGCCTTCTTTTCTTCACTTTCCTCAGAATTTCGGTGTATATATCATTTGGTTACCTCAAATACCTATAGATATTCAATATTCTCAAATGTGATTCAAATGAGAGAGCCTTGCCTCTTATTTATACTCTCCAAGAAGCTTCCTTAAAAACATCTTCTAGGTCACTTGGCCCGCTTTCCTTATTTTAGGGTTGGGTCCACTTCTAATTTATCCATTAAATTTATTATTGAAATAATTTATTTTCTATTCACTTTGAATTATAATACACTCATCACTTCACTTTATGATTTACCTTTTAAAATCTCTTAAACCACTTTGATTACTTTGACCTTTTGGGGCTTCTAGATGACATATGAGGGTCCTCCAACTTCGTAAGGCCATAACTCTCAAACCGGGAGGAGTTATGTGACATTCTACATACCATCATAAATGGCATGAAATGTAATATCCATATAGAATAATATTATCTGAAAATATATCGTAACTCATACCATTACCCATCAAACAAACTTGGGTCCATTACCCAATTCTGGGGTCTCCAACTTCTCATGGCCATAACTCTCTAAACGTGAGGAATTATGTTACGTTACACATACCACTGGAAATGAAATGACAAGCACTATCCATCTAGGATAGTTTCCCTGACAAAATCACTTTCCTTCATCTCATTATTCCACAATTAAGCATGGATTCTCTTACTCAACAAAGTGTCTTCCCGTGAGGGATTTTACCATAAGGGGACCACTTTGAAGTTCATCCATATTTACTTCTTATCAACAATGACAAAACAATAATCCAAACCTTTGTGCTATGGGTCTTTCTTCAAGGGTTGACATCAATGACAACCAACCTTAATCAACAATATCCCCTTTTGGCATTGATGGTAACACTCTGATGCAACACTGAAATCATATCACTCATGCTCCCCCTGGAACCATGCCTCTATCCTCTACATATGATAAATATGATCCTCCTGGAACCATGCCTCTATCCTCTGCATCTAATAAATCTCTCCCCCTTTGTCATCAATGGCAAAGGTATCTTTCCATCCGGGGCTGCTCCCCCTGACAGACTATCCTCTTATGGTGCTTCCTCGTGTACATCTAAGACATATAAGATAAGCATTCAAAAAGCATTCAAAAAGAATTCATTTTTGGAGTAGAAATAACTCCAAGTCTTTGGTGAAGATATTCAATGGCTTCCCGTGGAACTGGTTTTGTAAAGATGTCTTCCACTTGTTCTTTTGTGCCCACATACTCAATTCTGATGTTCTTTTCTGCAACCTGTTCCCATAGAAAGTGATACTTGATTGGAATGTGCTTAGTCTTGGAGTGCATCACCGGGTTTTTTGAGATACTAATGGCACTTGTATTATCACAATATATTGGAATGGGCTCATCATACTCAACCTGTATATCTGTCAAAGTTTGTTTCATCCAAAGAACCTGTGTACAACAAGATGTTGTTGCAATATACTCTGCCTCGGCTGCAGATAGAGATACCGATGATTGTTTCTTTCTTAGCCATGATACCAAACACTTACCTAAGTAGAACGCTACTCCACTGGTGCTTCATCGGTCATCAATACAACCTGCCCAATTTGCATCTGTGTAGGCAATAAGTGATAGATATTTTCCTTTTGTATACCATAATCCAAACTCTTATGTTCCTTTGAGATATCTGAAGATCCTCTTTACTGCTAATACATGTGATTCCTTTGGTGCTGCTTGAAATCGTGCCACCTNAATAATATCATCAACATAAACTTCAATTAATAAAATATTACCTTGACTTACCTTGATGTAGAGGTTGTTGTTTGCACTTCCTTTTCTGAACCCTGCCTGCTGCAGATACTTATCCAGTATGGAGTACCATGCTCTAGGAGCCTGTTTTAGACCATACAAAGCCTTCTTCAATTTACATACATAGTCTGTGTTCTCTGACAACTGAAATCCTTCTGGTTGTTCAATGTAGACTTCTTCTTCAAGTTTCCCATTCAGAAAAGATGATTTTACATCCATCTGATATACTTTAATATTTTTGGAGCATGCATAAGCTAAAATAAAATAGATTGCTTCCATTCTGGCAACTGGGGAAACTATTTCTTCAAAGTCGATTCCTTCAATTTGTGCATATCCTTTACATACCAATCTAGCTTTCTTCCTTGTATCCTGTCCATCTTCATTCAATTTATTCCTAAAAACCCATTTTGTGCCAATCACATTCTTATTCTTTGGTATTGGAACCAATTCCCAAGTGTCATTTTTCTCTATTTGATCCAATTCTTCATCCATGGCCTTATTCCAAAATTCATCCTTGCTGGCTTCTTCAAAACAGTTTGGTTCAATTGTATATAAGAGTGCTAGGTGTGTTTGTTCTGGTGAACGTATTTTTCTTCTAGTCTCAACTCCTGCATCTTTGTTTCCAATAATCGGATCTAAAGGATGATTCTTCTATACTCATTTTCCAGGTGTCTTTGGAGATACTTGTTGAACTTGATCTTCTACTTCTGTCAGATTGTCTTCAACTTCATCTTCATCTTCCTCTTCTTCTTCTTCAAAAAGTTGTTCCATTGATTTGTTTTCTTCTTTCTTTGATTCTGGTTTGCCTGTTTCATCAATTGTTACATTGATGCTTTCCACAACTTTGTTTAATATTAGATTGTAACACTTGTATGATTTCCTTGTACTTGAATAATCAACAAGTATTCCTTTGTCCACACGAGAGTCAAACTTTCCCATTCTGCCATCTTCTCTTTTGATGTAGCATTTGCTTCCAAAAACTCTGAAGTTTTCACATTTGCTGGTCTTCCTTTCCATAGCTCGTAGGGAGTTTTATCAGTGTTGTTTTTTAGCATTACTCTGTTTTGAATGTGAATTGTTGTATGCACTGCCTGTGTCCAAAAAATATCTGTCAACTTTGAATCCATTATCATTGTTCGAGCCATTTCTTGTACTGTTCTGTTCTTTCTTTCAACAACTCCATTCTGTTGAGGCGTCCCAGTGATGGAGAATTTCCTTTTTATTCCATGATTGCTGCAGTAGTACATAAATTCCTTTGAGGTGAATTCTCCTCCATTATCCAATCTTAAGCATTTTATTATTGAATTCATCTCATTTTCAACCATTTCCTTGTAGATCTTGAAATTTTCAAAAGCTTCTGATTTGTTATTGAGAAAGAAAACTACAGTCATTCTTGTATAATCATCAACTAATAACATAAAGTATCTCTCAAATTTTAATCCTTTTGTTGTAGTTGGTCCAACTAGATCAATATGCACAATTTCCAGTGGTTTTGTTGTTGAATATTCCTTTGATTTGAACCTGGTCTTTGTTCGCTTTCCTTGTTGGCAATGCTTGCATAAAGTGTTGGTTGGTTTCGTGATATGGGGAATTTCTCTGACTGCTTCTCTTTTGTTTACTTTGACAAGGTTATCAAAATGCATGTGACCCATTCTTCTGTGCCATAGCCAAATTTTATCTTCCTTTTTTAGACAACACTTTTCATTTCCAATTTCGCTTAACACATATATGTTGCTTGAATTTCTTGTAGCTATAGCGACCAATTTCCTTGAAACTTCTTTTCTTATCTCACACTTTTGTGAATCGAAAGTAAATTTATGACCTTGTTCACACATTTAACTCACACTTAAAATATTATGCTTCATATCTTCTACTAGTAGAACATTTTCTGCCTTTTCATTCTTGTTCCCAATTTGGACTATGCCTTTTCCAATGATTTTGGATGAATCATCATTTCCAAAGGAGACTGATCCATGTATTTCCTTTAGTAATGTAAGAAACTTGTCTCTATCACCTGTCATGTGTTTTGAACATCCACTGTCAACATACCAACCACGTTTCTTATGTTTAGCTTGTAGAGCGACTGTGCATTATTCATTGCTATACTGATCTTGCTTTCTTATCCATGTCATTTTCTAAGGTTCTTCTTTGTGACTCTATTGAGGTTCTTTAGGAGGGACTGTCATTCTGGAATTTTTGGGCATGTGTCCAAAATTGTTACATTTGTAACATTCCACTTCAGTGCTCAAAGATTCAAACCTGTTGTAACTTCTTCTCTGTGTTTCACTAGGTCTTCTTGAATAACACCTTTGTTTATGGCTCTCAAAGTAGTTATTGTTCCTGTTGTTAGCTCTACAAGTTACATCTTTATGTCCAAAATTATTACATGCATAACATAAACCAAAAAATATAGTTTGATACCTGGTAGTTGAAGATCTTATGAAAGGAGGTGCTCTTATGAATCCTTATTCTTCTTGAGGCCTGTCTGTTGTTGTCAATTATGAAATCTAAATCTTCTCAGTGGAGGAGTGTCCCTGCAATCTTCTTTGTATATCTTTTTATCCCCTTTGATTGTTTCTGCATAACTTTTTGGATTTGTTTCTTGCTCTATTGTTTTGGAGCTTGATCCCTTTTCTGTCTAATTGTATCCAAGTCTGGACTTGTCAATATAAGATTTTTTATTACTGATAATGTCATCCAGAACTTTTGAGCTATTCTGCATATTTTTCTTTTGAATATCCTTTCTTAGTGTGACAATCTCTTCTTCCAGGTTTCCAATGATCCTGTCCTTTACTTCCATTTGTTCTTTGAGTGCTTCTTCAATTCTTTTATCTTATTCTATTTGAACCTTCAATTTTGTGATCATTTGTTCTAGTTCTTGAGTGTCTTTTTTCTTATCTAGTTCTGCTTGTAGTTTCTTGCTTTTCTTCTTTTCTCTTCTGATAACTTCTATGGCACTCATTAATTTTTCTCGGAAGTCAACTTCTGCCTCTTCAATTTCTTCTTCATATTCTTCTTCAAAGTCTTCTTTATTAGAGTCTTCTACTGCCATGAGTATAACTCTCCCTGTTTCATTGTCACTGACTTCATCTTCATCTAATGATGAGATGTCTTCTTTGGTGCAAATTTTTTTCTTGAAAACTTTCTTTGTAGTTATTTTACCTTTATATGTTTCTCTACCTTTTGAGTAACCTTCATCATTTCTCTTTTTTTTATGAGGACATTTGTTATCAAAATGACCAATACCATCACAATTAAAACAAATTAAAGGAAGCTTACCTCTGTACCTATCGTTGGTTCCCTTGTTCAGTCTTTTGGCGAAGTTGGACACTTCTTCATCATCTTCTGAGACATCGATGTTGATGTTATATTCTTCTTGTTCCTTTTTCTTTTGCTTTGATATTTTGGATGCTTTGAAGGCTGCTTCTTTTACATCTATATTTTCCTGTTCAGTTCTCATCTCATATGCTGTGAAGATTCCATGAAGTTCGTCCATGCTTATTGAGTTTAGATCCGATCTTTCTTCTAGTGCTGATATCTTAGGGTTGAATCTCATAGGAAGAGATCTTAGTACCTTTTGAACAATTACAGATTCTTCAATTTATTCTCCCAATCCTATGATTGCATTCATTATTTCATCAACTCGTAAGAAGTAGCCTGCAATATCTTCATCTTCCTTCATTTTTAGTTGTTCAAACTGACCTCTGTACATTTGAAGCTTTACTGCTTTGAATTTTGAATCTCCTTCATAAATATTTCGAAGCTTGTCCCAAATCTCTTTAGCAGATTCACAATGTGCAACTTTGGTGAATACTGTATCACTGAGACCATTCAAAAGTGCATTTATGGCTTTGGAATTATTCTTACCAAGTTTCACTGCTTTGTCATTTGTTGGTGGAATTGCTAGTGCTGTGTATCCATCTACAATTGATTGCCAAACTTGAAATCCATGTGCATGTATATATGTCTTCATCCTTATGCTCCAAAAAGCATACTTCTATCCATCAAACTATGGTATTCCATTTTTATATGAGTTGGTACTCTCCATGATCTACCTTTCAGTGGTTAAACTGATTTCTGAAGGAACCTGTTCTTATACCAATTGTTGGATTACTGAGAGGGGGGGTGAATCAGTAATAACATAATTATAATCATTTTTCTTCAAATGTTATATCAATGTAGAATTATTATCCAATAATGAGCATTAAGAAATAAACAATCACAGATATACATAGTACACCAGTGTTTTACGTGGAAACCCAAATCGAGAGAAAACCACATAATGCTTTTTCTTATATGTCTTGAAGAATTACATTCATTGGAAGCACCAACTTCCTTTGTTTTCCAGCTGCAATTGGAAGGAGGCTCCAACCCCTAGTTTCTTAGGCTACAACTTGAGGGAAGCTCCAACTCCCCAATTCTCTGGCTACAACTAGAAGGAGCCTACAACCCCCTATGTTCTCCAGTTACAACTGGAAGGTGGCTACAACCACCTATCCTTGCCTCGTCCTGTCACCCTAAAGTAGAAGTAGAATGATGGAACCACCATCACACTATCATTATGAGATATACCACTGTAAACCTGTACCAATAAATCTAAACCATGCATCAACCATGCATCAACCTATACCTCAACCTGTATTCAACCTATACCATAAACAAGTGTATCAACCATGCACCAACCTGTAATCAACATGTACCATAAACAAGTGCATCCAACCATGTACAAAGTATGTACCAATCATGTGTCAACTACTTATCAACTATGATTGATCAATATGTACCAACATATTCAACTATACACCTCATGTATGTGCGCCAACTCATCAACTACTTGTCTCAACCATGTACTCAACATGTCCCACAACCAAAATACCTCATCAATTTCATCATCCAAATCTGATTTGTATCTCTGTAATAGACTTGATGTATATGATCACATTCCTGCAAACCTTCCTTAACTTTAAAATCAAGAGACTAGCATTTTCATCAACCTTTTCTTCAGTCTCACATGCCTAGTTTTGGATTAGTCAACAACCCTAACTTGAAGTAATAATAAAATTAAACCTATAATGTATAAAGATCTGAAATTGATGCACAATGTTCTTCAATGTGGTTTGTGCAATTCCTCCAAGTTTCACTACTTGGAACCTCTTAGAAAAGGAGTTATAGAAAAAATGGCATACCTTGCTAAATTATAGCTTATTCTAGAGAGAGACCTTGTAGAGCATGCCCTACACAAGATATTTGAAAAATTGATCTGAAACTATTACAAAAAATACTACAATATTTACCCTAACCAACACATTTGGTCACGTTGAATTTGGATCTGGTATGAAGAAGTTATGATGTTTTTACCCGAAACACTTGATTTTGACTAGTTTCAGGACTGGCCACAAACCCTTTTTTCCACAGAGTGTAACTCCCAAAATACAATGACCCACAAGTGGAATTGATTACCACATATACTTGGATATGTTTTCTCACTTGCATAGCAATTTTAGGATCTGAATCATTATAGAAATAAAGTTATATTGAAAATGGTGAGATGACCTGTAAATAACATACCTTAGAAAGCACCATCAAAAGAATTTATCCTTCCTTGCATTTCGGCCTTATTTTCTTCACTTTCCTCAGAATTTCAGCTTAGATATAATTTGTTTACCTCATAAACCTATAGATATTCAATATTCTCAAGTGTGATTCAAATGAGAGAGCCTTGCCTCTTATTTATACTCTCCAAAAAGCTTCCTTAAAAACATCTTCTAGGTCACTTGCCCCGCTTTCCTTATTTTAGGGTTGGGTCCACTTCTAATTTCTCCATTAAATTTATTATTGAAATAATTTATTTTGTATTCACTTTGAATTATAATACACTCATCACTTCACTTTATTATTTACCTTTTAAAATCTCTTAAACC
>ML779813.1:284109-294649 GCA_009831015.1 Picea engelmannii
TATATATATATATATATATGAGACAAAGGGTACAATTATAATGAAAGGTTACAATGAAGGGTTCTAGTCAACATACAAATATAACACTATAAATGTAATAATTAAATATCTAGGGTTTAATAAGGACTTTTATATATATAATGGGTATTTTGCTAGGTCATAACATTCCCTCCCCTTCAAAAAAGTTTCTTCCTCAACACTTTTCTAACTGCATGTGTTTTTGCATGAATAACTCGTCTTCCCATGTTGCCTCTTCCACTACTAGGTTCTTCCATTTGACAAGGTACTCTATAATTGTTCGTATTCTAAGCTATGTAATCCTTGTTTCAGGATTGTTTTTAGTTCTAGTATAATTTTATCCTTCTTCATTAATCTTTGGTAAAATAGATTGGACTGGGATCCTATATTTGATTACCTTCTTTAAGAAAGAAACATGGAATACTAGATGTAGACATGAATATGGAGGAAACTCCGATTTGTAAACCATACTTCCAATCCTTTTCAAAAACTTATAGGGGCCACAATATTTGAGTGTTAATTTATTGTCCTTAGTTTGTTCCTTGAGGGACATTTGTTTATATGGTTGAATCCTCATAAATACCCAATCCCCCACTTAAAATTCCCTTTCACTATGATGTTGATCTACTTATTGTTTCATCCTATTTTGTGCCATAACCAAGTTGTCCTTCAATAATTTGAGAACCTCTTGTTGGTTCCATATGTGTTCCTCCATTTCTTGAAAATTTGTATTCCCTTTCAAGGGTTATGTAAGGGATGGATGATGATATCCATAAAGTGTAAAAAATGGCTGAAATTGTTTTATGAAGTATGAAAGGATGTGTTGTACCACCATTCTACCAAGGGAAACCACTTGACCCATTGTGTATTTTTATCAAATGCAAAGAAAAAACGGTATCCTTATAGAAATTTATTCACAATATCATTTTCCACATCGGATTGAGGATGGTAAGATGAGCTATGAGCCAATTGAGTACCCAATCAAGAAAATAATTTAGTCAAAATTTTTCTAGTGAAAATTTGATCTCTGTCACTTACAATCATCTTGTGGAATCCATGTAGCTTTTGAAATATTTACATGAATGCTTCGACTACTGTACTTTCTTTAAAAGGATGAGAAAGAGAGAAAAAACGAGAATACTATGTCAGTCGATCCACTACTTCCATGATGATAGTATTTCCTTCGGGTTTGGATAAAAATATAATAAAATCCATTGAAAATGATTCCAAATGTTTAGTTGGTATAGATAATGGTTGTAAGAGACCTAGTGTCTTGATTGTCTCTCCCTTATTTTTTTGGCAGACCAAACATTTAGACACAAAATTTTGAACATCAATTTTAAGAACTTCCCAGAAAAAATCCTTCTTGATCCTATGGTACTTTTTCAAGAATCATGAATGTTGTCCTATAAGAAAAGTGTGAAATTATAGAAATACGTTTTATTTGAGTTGAGAATTCTTACATAAATATAGGTGATCATGATACCATAGTAAATTATTCTTCCATAAAATAGTGTATAATGAACTAGGGTCCTCTTGTAGTTATTTATTGACCTTGCACACCTCTTGATATTGATTCCATTCTATCCTTTCTTCTTCCACCCAATAATATTGCAAAATAGAAATAACACGTAGTGAACCTTTTTTTTCTTCTTCTTTCCTTGAAAGGGCATCTTCCACAACATTTTTTTTTTGTCTATAATTTTAAAGTCATAACCTAGCATATTTGTAACCCATTTTTGTTGCACTTTTGAAGATAGTTTTTTCTCCATGAAGTACTTAAAACTATCTTGATTTGTTTTTACTTTGCAATGTCTTCCTATTATATAAGGGTTCCATTTCTGAACCACATGTAGTATAGCCAACATTTTTTTTTACAAATACATTGGAGCAATATTTTTCCTTTAAGTTGGTTTCTTTTAAAGGAAAGGGGCCTTCCTGCTTACGTTAAATCTATATCAATTCCATATCCTAAGGCATCACACTCCACAATAAAATGTTTTGTATAGTCAAGTGTCCAGGACAAGAGTTTTACACATATCCTCCTTAAGTTTTTCAAAATATTTGGTTGTTGCTTCAGTCCAAGAAAATCATTTCTTCTTTAATAATGTTATTAGAAGTTATACTCTTTGACCATATTTATTGAAAAACATTTGGTAATATCCTGTCAATCCTAAGAATCTTCTAATTTTCTTCAAGGTTTTTTGAATTGGTCGTTCTCTCATAACTTTAATTTTGTTAGGGTCCACATTTACACCTTCATGAGATATAATATGACCCAAATATTCCACTTCTTGAACCCAAAAGGCCATAGATGATTTTAGGATATAGATTTCACAGATGGGCTAATTTTCCATGCTTTTCCCCCAAAAACGATTCACTATTTTCCATTTTTTCTAAACATGTTTGCCCAAATTCTATGGAATAAAATTATTTTAGCTTTAAAATAGCCAAAATTGTATAGAAACTATATAAAATCCATAGAAATTTGAATATTTTTACAAACATATTGCCAAACATTTTATAGTTTACATATTAAGCACTAGTAAGATTCATCAAGGTTTCTACATTTTGAGATAAATTTACATCCTTGAAATCATCCTTGTCAAAGGAAAATTTCGAAGGATTTGCATAAAGTTGTTTCTCTTCCAATAGTTGTAATACTCTGTCAATATGTTGTACATATGTTTCCCAAGATTTGGTGTAGATTAGTATGTCATCAAAAAATACTAACACAAATTTTCTAGGGAAGGGATTGAAAATAGAATTCATCAAGCTTTGAAATGTTGAAGGTGCATTAATAAGTCTAAACGACATAGATAGAAACTCATAATGAATTTCATGTGCTTTGATTTTGTTTTGGGGAATGTCTTCCTACCTCATTCTGATTTGATGATATCTTGAAAAAAGTTCCAAATTAGTAAATAATTTTGCTCCATGCAATTAATATATTAATTCATCAATGATAGGAATAGACACTACATGGAGAACATCTTCTAGATGAGGTTTTTGCAGAGGTTTTTATTGTAACAAAATTGAAAAAAAATTCAAAGACACCTCCGCTACAACCTCCTCTATTGGTTGGGGAGGTTTTAGTAGATGTTTTATATAACTAAAAACATTTCGGTGGGAGGAGGTTGTAGTGGAGGTTTTCTTTCAATGTGTTTCTTGTAAAAATGCACAGTTTTGGTTTTGAAAAATGTGCATCGGTACATTAATGCCATACAATGCACCAAGACACTATTATGATAAAAAATACCTAGAACTAAATATATAAACAAAAAACATTGGTGCATTTATAACTATTTCACGTCGATTCTGCCTTTTTAGTCGTATGCAGAGCATCAATGCTCTTAGAATTACTATGCACCAACACCACATTCTTCTCTTATGATGCACTGGCGTGCTTTAGGATTTGTCCTCCCTGGTGTGATCAAGTTATATTTTTCACCGATGCACTTTAAGGTTAGTACGTCATGGTGAAATTAAGATCTATTTAGCCCCAACATGATCATGTTATCCAAAGACTCTGTGCATTTAATATAGAATATTTTCAGTGCTTCTGTAATTAGTATTTATTGATATGTCAACAAAATTATTTTTAGTATGCACTAGTGCATGTAATATAGTAAAGTTACTGGTGAATAAATATTATTTATATTCCCGATGCATAGAATAATCATAACACATTGGTACGAAAAAAACATTAGCGCACTGGTTAATATTTCAAACATGAGCACCATACAATTTTGAAACAATAAATATTATTATATGTTATATCATTTACAGAATTGTGCAATTTATCAATAGTACGTACCAATGTGTTATTATAATTAATATGTATCGGTGTGTATGAATCCTTAATACATACCTATGTATATATTATGGCATGCACTATCTAGTGAGTTCAAAAGAATACAATGCATTGATATTTAAATATTTTGATTCAATGTCATTTACAAATTTTCAATTAATTATTTCAAAATCATTTTTTTTTTATAATAATAATGTTTTATATTTATGTTATTTCATTTCTATATGATTGCATTAATTCATTATCCAACAAATTAAACCTATGTTATTTGTATCAATGTAAATCATCCACATATTATTTATTCAATAACACAACCTTTTACAACGTTCAACAATGCAATGAAATAAGAAACTCATTTTATTATATATGAACAAGAGACCCATTGTCATACAAAAAGGGACAACGTAAAGGTCTAGTACAATAATAAAATTGCAACCAATTTGTAATTCTTACACTTATTTGCAACATGTCCACATGCAATTGGGACAGATGTCGAGTACAATAAACAAAATCATTGATTTTTCAGAGACAAATATTCCAAAACATACAACTTACAATAACATTCAATTATATTGATTAGCATTCATCAATTGAATTGTTGACATTGCTCGAGTTGCATGCATGACTCATTTATTCATCATTTGTAGGTGAAATTGTACTTTAGTTTTTTCACATAATGTTTTCTTCATGATTGTCCTATTTTTTATGTTATACCCCTTCATCTTCCATCTACAAGAAAATAAAATTGGAATAAGTATATCTACATTTATATATAGTATAATATACATGATTGTGTAAATCAAGAAACATACCTTAGCACCAAATATTTCATAAACAATACACATTCTTTAGAATCCATGCTTTATGAATTCTCTTAAAATCTCCTCTAATGTCTGCATTCATACTTTGTTTCCTACATGTTTAATACGACATGAAAAAGCATAGTTGATATAATCAATACAAAGTTTTCTTATTTTTTCATTAATTATAAAACAAGGAAAGTTAAACAACATAGCTACTTACAAATTGTTCAATTAAACTTTAATTCTTCAACATTTACTCACAACCCATACTTAACCCAAATTTTATCAATTCATGGGTTGGATCTTCTTTATATATTAACACCTAGTAGAAGATATCCATGTACAAATGTAAATTAATTATTTAAATATAAAGAGAAGAACAAACATGAAATCTTAAGAAAGGTTGAAAACGTAAATAATCACAAAGTTTGCGATCAAATATTTTATTCCTTGTCATCCTATCTGATGTGATGAATGGATTCTATTTGTTTTTGTTTTCTGTAACAAATCAATTGAAAATTATTATTTCATGCGATACTTAAATTCAATGTACATAAAAGATTAAAATAATGATTACATACCATTGATGCACTTTGTAGTTGGGATCGCTCCTCTTGTGATGAAATTATGTTCATTTCTTTTAACATATTCTTATATACTTTTTTGGACATCCATACCAACATGTCTTTGCTTTCCCCTTGTTTGTCCCTTGGAATTTTCAAAATTTCCTTGGAAAAAAAAGATATAAAAAATTAATATTTAAAAAAAAAGGATCCTGGTGCGCATATTAAAATAATTTTCACTGGTGCATTGTATTTAGATAATATTAAGTATATCGTTATATTTGGTTCTAGGGATTTTTTATCATAATAGTGTCTTGGTGCATTGTATGACATTAATGTACCAATGCACATTTTTCAAAACCAAACCCGTGCATTTTTACAAGAAACGCATCGAAAAAAAACCTCCACTACAACCTCTGCCCACTTAAATGTTTTTAGTTATATAAAAAATCTACTAAAACCTCCCCAACCAATAGAGGAGGTTGTAGCAGAGGTGTTTTTGAAAATTTTGTCAATTTTGTTACACTAAAAACCTCTGCAAAAACCTCATCTAGAAGGTGTTCTCCATGTAGTGTATATTCCTATCATTGATGAATTAATATATTAATTTCATGGAGCAAAGCTATTTACTAATTTGTATCTTCGTTCAAGATATGATCAAATCAGAATGAGGTAGGAAGACATTCCCAAAAAACAAATTAGAACACATGTAATTCATTATGAATTTATATTTATGTCGTTTAGACTTATTAATGCACCTTCAACATTTCAAAGCTTGATGAATTCTATTTTCAATCCCTTCCCTAAAAAAATTGTGTTAGTATTTTTTGATGACATACTAAACTACAACAAAGCTTGGGAAATGTACAACATATTGACAGAGTATTAGAACTATTGGAAGAGAAACAACTTTATGCAAATCCTTCAAATTTTTCCTTTGACAAGGATGATTTCAAGGATGGAAATTTATCTCAAAATGTAGAAACCTTGATGAATCTTACTAGTTCTTAATATGTAAACTATAAAATGTTTGGCGATATGTTTGTAAAAATATTCAAATTTCTATGGATTTTATATAGTTTCTATACAATTTTGGCTATTTTAAAGATAAAATAATTTTATTCTATAGAATTTGGGCAAACATGTTTAGAAAAGATGGAAAATAGTGAATCTTTTTTGGGGGAAAAACATGGAAAATTAGCCCATATGTGAAATCTATATCCTAAAATCATCTATGTCCTTTGGGGTTCAAGAAGTGGAATATTTGGGTCATATTGTATCTCATGAAGGTGTAAATGTGGACCCCAACAAAATTAAAGTTATGAGAGAACGACCAATTCAAAAAACCTTGAAGAAAATTAGAAGATTCTTAGGATTGACAGGATATTACCAAACTTTTTTCAATAAGTATGGTTAAAGAGTAGAACTTCTAATAACCTTGTTAAATAAGAAATGTTTTTCTTGGACTCAAGCAACAACCAAATATTTTGAAAAAATTAAGGAGGATATGTGTAAAACTCTCATCCTGGACACTTGACTATACAAAACATTTTATTGTGGAGTGTGATGCCTCAGGATATGGAATTGATACACTTTTAACATAAGAAGGAAGGCCTCTTTCATTTGAAAGAAACCAACTTAAATTAAAAATATTGCTCCAATGCATTTGTAAAAAAAATATGTTGGCTATACTACATGTGGTTCAGAAATGACACCCTTATATAATAGGAAGACACTACAAAGTAAAAACAGATCAAGATAGTTTTAAGTACTTCATGGAGAAAATATTATCTTAAAAGTGCAACAAAAATGGGTTACGAATATGCTAGGTTATGACTTTGAAATTATATACAAAAAAAAAAAATGTTGTGGAAGATTCCCTTTCAAGGAAAGAAGAAGAAACAAAAGGTTCACTATTTGCTATTTCTATTTTGCAATATTATTGGGTGGAAGAAGAAAGGATAGAATGGAATCAATATCAAGAGGTATGCAAGGTCAATCAATAACTACAAGAGGACCCCAGTTCATTATACAATTTTTTATGGAAGAATGATTTACTATGGTATCATGATCACCTATATTTATGTAAGAATTCCCAACTCAAATAGAAGGTATTTCTATAATTTCACACTTCTCCTATAGGACAACATTCATGATTTTTGAAAACATACCATAGGATCAAGAAGGATATTTTCTAGGGAGTTCTTAAAATTGATGTTCAAAATTTTGTGTCTAAATGTTTTGTTTTCCAAAAAAACAAGGGAAAGACAATCAAGACACCAGGTCTCCCACAACCATTATCTATACCAACTAAACATTTGGAATAATTTTCAATGGAGTTTATTATAGTTTTACCCAAATCCAAAGGAAATACTATCATCATGGTAGTAGTGGATCGACTGACATAGTATTCCCATTTTTCCTCTCTTTCTCATCCTTTTAAAGAAAGTACAATAGTCGAAGCATTCATGGAAATATTTCAAAAGCTACATGGATTCCACAAGATGATTGTAAGTGATAGAGATCAAATTTTCACTAGAAAATTTTCGACTAAATTATTTTCTTGTTTGGGTACTTAATTGGCTCATAGCTCATCTTACCATCCTCAATCTGATGTGGAAAATGATATTATGAATAAATGTCTAGAAGGATACCTTTGTTTCTTTGCATTTGATATAAATACATAATGGGTCAAGTGGTTTCCCTTGGTATAATGGTGGTACAACACATCCTTCCATACTTCATAAAAAACTTTCGGCCATTTTTTACACTTTATGGATATCATCATCCATCCATTACATAACCCTTGAAAGGGAATACAAATGTTCAAGAAATGGAGGAACACATATGGAACCAACAAGAGGTTCTCTAATTATTGAAGGACAACTTGGTTATGGCACAAAATAGGATGAAACAACAAGTAGATCAACATCACAGTGAAAGGGAATTTTAAGTGGGGAATTGGGTATTTATGAGGATTCAACCATATAAACAAATGTCCCTCAAGGAACAAAATAAGGACAATAAATTAACACTCAAATATTGTGGCCCCTATAAGGTTTTGAAATGGATTGGAGGTATGGTTTACAAATCACAGTTTCCTCCATATTCACATCTACATATAGTATTCCATGTTTCTTTCTTAAAGAAGGTAATCAAAAGCAGGATCCTAGACCAATCTGTTTTACCAAAGATTAATGAAGAAGGAGAAAATTATACTAGAACCAAAAACAATCCTAAAACAAGGACTACATAGCTGAGAATTTGAACAATTACAGAGTACCTTGTCAAATGGAAGAACCTACCAGTGGAAGAGGCAACATGGGAAGATGAGTTATTCATGTAGAAACACACGTGTTTAGTCAAGTGTTGAGGAAGAAACTTTTTTAAATGGGAGGGCATGTTATGACCTAGAAAAATCCCAATGTTATATATAAAATCCCTTATTAAACCCTAGATATTGAATCATTACATTTATAGTGTTATATTTGTATGTTGACTAGAACCCTTCATTGTAACCTTTCATTATAGTTGTACCATTTGTCTCCTATATATATATATATATATATATATATATATATATATATATATACACTTATGATCATCTTATCTCATCTTGTATTGTATTATGAATTGGATATATTTTAAAATGAGGTGCCCCCCTCAAACTGGATTATATTCATTGACTCTTTATCATTTTTAAGGTGTTGGATCATAACAACATGTTTCTGTGAACTAGGAAATTATTTAGAGGCATCCATTTCCAACTTGTAACTACATGCATGAGAATAAATAATAATAGTTATACTAATAGACACACAATAGGTATTTCCTAGTTTTTAAGTGACATAAAATTAGTTAGATAGGTACATTCATATAATATTTTTTTCTTCTATTTTAGGGTTGTGTGAATGTAGAATAATTGAATAATAGAATATCATTTAACATTTGAGTAATTATAGTCCCCGAGGTGTAGGACAATCGGTGATGGAGTGTGTTTTTAAGCCACTCTATGTTGAAAAGTCGTTGGTTCGAAACCTGCAGGGACAAAAAAGTCCAACCATGTTAATGGTTGGTGTGGCTCAGGCCGGGTGCGATCCTTGGGTGATTTTGATGGCTTAGATGCCCCTAATTCGTGGTTTCTCAAGCCACAGGTTAATCCTGATGCCAAGAGGTTTGACCACATTAACAAACAAACAAAAAAAAACATTTGAGTAATTATTGGATCTCTAGTCTCATTGTCTACTTTCAAAGATTTCCCAGACATGACAAAGGATCAATGCCTCCTTGTAGACAAAAATTTAGAGGGCCTTGCTCAATATTAGTGGTAGTCTCCCCAAACTTCTATTGAGGTATGTGTGGAAATAAATGAAGAATGGATTTCTATTAACACACTATTATAGGATTAATCGGTAAGTGCAGACATAAACATATCTCCCTAGATCCCACTAGAAACTAGAACAAAAAAAAAACAGAATATGAAACTTTCCCTATGTTCTAATCATTGAGTTTACTAGTTAACAAGATATATACAACATACCTTTTAAATGTCGTTTCCTCTTTCCATTGCCATCTTATTTCCACTTCAATTCTCCTGTGATATTGAATTTTCAAGGGAACACAAGCCAACCAAAGTGAAAGAAATACAATGTACTCAACAAGAACCTATGCATGTGATCAAGGAATCATACAATAAAACAAGACTAGTTTTATGGGAAAGAAACATATTGTTGTATTAGATTAAATGAAAGTGGAGATTACAACCAAAAGCCTTGATGTCGCAAGGTCCCCTTTCAATGGCCCTTTTCTCCAAAACACACACCTTTGCTCCAACCTTGAATGAAGAAAATCCACAATGACTTGATGAACTAAAATGAGGCTCTCAAGCATGATCTAATGCAAAACTCTCCATGCAATTATTAGCCTATTAAAACTTATTCTTTTCCATGAGAGATATGTTGTGGGGTATTCTACCCTACGAACTAACAATCTAGAGCTTAAACTTGCATGCAGATCATGACCCTTCATAAACTACTTTTAACCTTCTACCCCAAATCTAAAACGCTTTTTCACATGCACACATGGGAAGAATCAACTAACATTTTTTATCGACGGTTGGTGTAGATCCTCCGTTGAACTTTATCCCCTTGCTTCTGTTGCTCCTTCCAAAAAGTGATCCTACAATCAAGACAAAACTATGCATGCATGCTATTGTTCTACTAGAGGATTAGAGATTAAACATAAATCAGATAAAACATATAAGACTCATGTATTTGGGATGGGAAAAGTATCTTTTTATTAATCTCAAGATGAATCAACTTACAATGATTATAGAGACCGGC
>ML779813.1:295096-344933 GCA_009831015.1 Picea engelmannii
CAAATTAAACATATAGTGATGAGAAAGGACGTTGTATACCTTGGAGTGATCAGATGAAGTGATAATATGAGTCTGAATACAGGTGATGAAGGGTATAATAATGGCAAAAAGTATGGGCAAAAAGGGTACAATATGTGGTCCTAACAACTGCTAGAGAACATGAAGAGGCAATTGACTGATTTCCGTCAGCGGACACACAGGAACTTTGGGTTCGGGACTATCTTGTGTTCATTTTTCTTTGAGAGAGTTCCATGCTTTAGTCCTCAGATGACAGTACGAGGACATCTGGCGACTTTCCCTGCAGTATGTAGATGGGCAGCACTATTTCCGTGACAGGGTGGTGGAAGGACCGTAGAGGCCTTCAACGACGACTTTTTTGCTTGGTTGTCACAGCAGATCCCCGCCATCGAGGACTACCCATACGTGGGGATCGACTTTTCCAGAGATCCAGCTATACCAGTGCCTCCTGGTGAGGAGCGAGGGGAGATGGGTAAGTCTCCGCTTATACAGTTTTTTTTGTTTTCATATGTAATTTTTATGTCTTTTTGATATATATATCATGTTTTTGGATAACAGAGTTTCGGATGGGTGAACATGGTGTTGCGTGCATATGTGGGACCCGTGCGGCCTGCCGATTTTGCACGGAACAGGCGCTGCCCACGGCTAGAGGTCGCAGCTGTCGCCGCCAGGGGAGCAGCAGTAGCAGGGAACCCCCCAGCAAGAGAGGCTGAGAGGGCTCTTAGGTGGGTTGAGCGGAACTTCATTGAGCTCACTCTCACAGTTCCCATGATAGAGATAGAGGATTTACCGCCCTCTATGCAGACTCATATGGTGGGGTTACCTCGGACATGGGTCCAACTGTTTAGGCATTTGGGCCGAGCTGTATATGATTATAACAGGGCCCATAGGCGCTGAACAACCTTGTAAACTTTTTATGTGCCATGAGCACCTTATTGTATATATTTTTTGAGGGCATAAGCCCCGGTGACTCATTATGGTTCCCATTTTTTGAGGCGCTTGCGCCCATCTCTGTACTCTGTGGATTTTATGATGTATATATATGGTTTTTATTTCTTTTATGTGTCTTTATGGATTATGTGTACAAAAATGTATTTACATGTGTTTGATCATGATCTTTTTTATGTGTGAGCAAGATGCCAATCTAAAATATGATTAGCTAGAGTATTTGTGATTTGATTTAGACTCCTAGGAACATGAAAATATGTAATATAATCAAAGTTGCGTTCCAAGAGACGTATCCTAAGGAAACTTCGGTGTAAAGTAGGATCGTGCACATGGTATATTCTGTTTAGCTACGACACAACCAGTTGAGCATCTAGATAGACCCGGAGACGAGAGATACCCAATGTCAAAGCGTCACAAAGCAACTCGATAATTACGCTATACTCAACAACATTGTTTGTGGTGTTACCTAAGAATATCCCTCCGAAAGATAACAACTGACCCTGTGGTGTAAATATTACCCAAGCTGCGGAGGCAAGCCTCCATGTGTGTCGACTAGCACCGTCCGCATATCCAATGAACACCTCAGACTCACTTGACATCTGCCATAGTGATGAAAGATAACATTAATGACACGTCCATGACACATTTTTCAAAAGAAACGAAAGAAAGTAATAGCACAAAGACTATACATATGTTACAAAAAGTTACCCACGGTGACGATGCTATGAGTAATACTTCTTGAGGTAGAGCCCATTTCTAGGCTCCACCAAAGTATTCCCTTCAAAATCGACCAAACGATAAGTGCCCTTCTTTAAAACCTCCTTAACAATGAAGGGTTCGAACCACATGGGTTTAAACTTTCCTGCCCCCAGGGGGTCCTTATCTTGGTCATAAACCAGGACAAGGTCGCCCTCAGAGAAAACCCGAGGACGAACGGACCTATCATATTGACACTTAACCTTATGTTTATGAGCCTCATTGGCCAGGGCTGCATCGCAACGCTGTTCATCAAGCTTCTCAAGGTGTACTAATTGTTATTCAAGTGGAGAAGTGTCTGGCAATAACTGTACTGCCAATTTCAGAGATGGAATTTGACATTTGATGGGCAAGACTGCCTCCAGCCCGTAAACGAGTTGGAAAGGTGAGAAACCGGTTGCAATCTTAATTGATGTTCGGTAAGCCCATAATGCCGAGTATAACATCAAATGACAGTTTGACTTGGCTGAGTTGATGGTTCGTTGTAGCATTGTCTTAAGCATTTTGTTAACAGCTTCCACTTGCCCATTGGCTTGGGGGTAGTAAGGTGATGAGTGTTCCTTCCGTAACCCAAGCTTTGACGTTAACTCGGTCATCATTTGGTTCTGAAAGTGACTTCCATGGTCAGTGACAATCTCTCTTGGGACTCCGAACCGTGCTATAATCTGGTTAAATAAGAAGTGAGCTGCAGTCTCTCCATCATCTTTGAACGTCGGCATAGCTTCAACCCACTTAGTGAAGTAGTCGACAACTACAATGATATAGCGGTGCCCCCTTGCTGATGGGGGGTTACATGTAGTGTAATCAATCCCCCACTTGTTGAAGGGACCGACTGTGATGACAGGAAACATGGGAGCTGGATTTGACCTCATCTTCCGCGAGAAGACTTGGCACGGATGGCACTTCTTAACCGACTCGATGCAATATTTAATAAGTGTGGGCCAAAAGTAACCTGCTCTTAAAATTTTTTGGGTTGTTGCCAACCCAGATAAGTGACCGCCACAAGCTCTTGTATGACAATCGTTGAGCACTATGATGGCCTCCTCATGAGTGAGGCATCGACGCAAGATACAATCTACGCCTCATCGATACAAAGTATCTTTGAGTATAAGATAGTTCTTGGCTTGATGGCGTATCCGCCGACGCTCGTCACGAGAAGAAGAGGTAGACACTTCAAAGTCTGGAGATAGATCAGTATATCTCTGTACCAGGGGTCAGACGATTTGATCAAAAACATATCCCCCCGGATAGGAGATTCCTAAGGCACAACGTCACCTGACTCAACCGGAAGTTCCGAAATAAGTTCTGCGAAGACCAACGACTTTTTGGACTTGGCTGAAACGAAGTCTAAGTCAAATTCTTGGAGGATGACCATCCATCTACTGATTTTTTCGCCGATAACTCGTCGTGTCAACATGTACTGAAATGGATTTACGACGGCAACGACAGTGGTCTTACGAAACAGAACATAGTGACGGAACCGTTGAACAGCATGGACTGCTGCCAACGCAAGTTTTTCGAGATGGGTATAATTAAGTTCTGGTCCTACGAGACCTCGGCTCAGGTTATAGATCACGTATTCAGAAAACAAATCATCTTCCTGAACTAAAACCATGCCTATGGTTGACTCTGCGGCAGCCAGATATAATAGGAAATCCTTGTTATAATTTGGTGGCCATAGCAAAGGTGTGGTTGTAAGGGCGTGTTTCAATGCATCGAAAGAGCACTGCACTGCTTCGTCCTAGAGAAAAGGAACGTCTTTCTTCAGTAAATGCATGAAGCCCTTGGTGATTTCGGCATAGTTGGCGATGAAGCATCGTAAGAAGTTCGCCTTGCCTTGAAGACTTTGAAGTTGTAAAATTGTGCGTGGGGGGGGAAAATGGACTATTGCCTCCACCTTAAGAGGATCGACCATAATCCCCGTTGTTGAAATGATGAAACCTAACAAACGTCTTGATGTGATGCAAAAGCTGCACTTGTTGGGATTTAAGCGAATATGGAAGTAGCGACAGCGTTCGAAGATGAGTCGGAAGTGCATAGGATGATCTTTTCGCTTGCGAGAGCGTGATGCTAAATCATCTATATAGGCCTCGACTATATGTTTGAGGTCATGAAACGCAAAAGACATAGCCCGCTGGAAAGTGGCTCCAGCGTTCTTGAGACCAAAAGGCATTTTCCGATAGGCGAATGTACCCCACGGAAAAATGAATGTTGTTTTGTGTTGGTCCTTAGGTTTGATTTGGATTTGGTTATAGCCTGAGAAACCATCCATGAACGAAAAGGCTTCAAAATCGGCGCACTCATCAATGATCTGGTCGATGAATGGGGTTGGATAATTATCTTTCGGACATGCCTTGTTCAAATCATGGAAATCGGTACAGACATGAATCGTGCCTTGTTTTTTATCAACTGGCACGGGATTTGACACCCATTGAGTCAAGTGAATAGGGTATATGAACCCCGCCTTAAGCAATTTCTCAACCTCATCCTTGATGGCTGCTGCCTTCCTAGGATTAACTAGACGAAGTTTCTGTCGAACAGGCTTAGCGTCCGGATACGTAGTGATCTCATGTTCAACTATTTTCGGATCGATGCCTGGCATTTCCTCGTAAGACCAATCAAAAACATCGCGGAATTCTTTAAAAAGCTCCGTGTAAATCTGAATCTCTTCGGGGGAGCAATATGCTCTGACGAAGACATTCTCCATGATGCCAGGGTTTCGAGAGATATTGATGGGTATCGTGGCAGCGATAGTTTCCATATTTCCCTTAGCATAAATATCATGTGTAGCTAAGAGGTTAATGTGACAAGGCTGATCTCCCGTCATGGTGATGGTGAATTCCCCTGCCTCGATTCGGTGTAACTCTAGGAGGAAATATGATCTGTGATGAAGATCTTCCCAGGGTTTTTTCGGACCAGTCATTGCTTCGATTATTGCTTCGTTAGAAGGCAAGACTAAATCTAATGAATCGGTGTTGACAAGAGAATCCTGAGCCCAGATAGGCTCAAGGAGCGGATCCAACTCTTGTGTGGGAATCGGATCAGGGGTAGCTGAAGCTTGCTGGACCAAAGAGTACGCTACTTCAGCGGTCGACAAGGGCGTAGACATGCCCGCATGCCCCCTCGCATCCATCGTGTCTGATGGGGAAGGAAGAATCCACGGATCCTGAAAGTAAGTCGTGCGGAACGACGAAACATGGAAAATCTTAGCCTTGTGGTGAGTCGATATAAACTTGACATCGCCTTGAGTTGGTGGGTAATCGAAGGTACCCATCAAATATGGGCACAAACAAACTCCTACATTGACAACACCGGCTTGAGGATTATCTACCATGGGAACCCTGGATGCCCCCAAGGCTGGGTCAGGTCGAGAGAAGGACAATTGATCAATAGTCACTATCCGGCCTTCATGTGGAAATAGTAAGACTCGGAAAACTGTAGTGACCACTGCTTGCATTGCATAAGTCCAACTACGACCTAACAATAGATTGTAGTCGATGGGGGCATCAACTACCTCTACTTCGACGCACACAGTTTTCTCCCCTAACTATACTGGGAAAGAAGGAATGATGCCATGCGGTCGGAAAGAATGACCATCAAACACAGTGAGGAGAGTAGGTGATGGAGACAACTCAGGTTGACCAATGGCTTTCCAGCATGCTAACGACATAACGCAAGTCGAAGCACCCTCGTCTACCACCATGAGGAAGATATTCCACGTAAAATTTTTAGTGGGATGAGCCACTACTATCTGAAACGCGACGTGGTAAGGCAAACAAGGTTTCAAGTCAGTCGTATCTAACATGATAGTACCCGGGTTACCAGTCTCAGTAGAGCCTAAAGCAGTCAACAAGGCTTTCCTCTGAGCAGGGAAACTTTGGAGGACCTCCAAAGCAGACATAGCACAAGGGGTTTGAGATAAATCTTCCACCACAGAGTAGTTCTGGGCGGCCCTTGCGTTTGGATTGTGAGAAGCCCTCTTAAACAAACCCTTTGGAATGCGTGTCATTATTTCACCCAACGTATTCTCGATCTATAGAGGAAGAGATGGGATCTCGGCTTCCTTGCCTTTCTTAGGGGCACTTGGTTTTCTATAGTCGTGCACTCTAGTCATTATGAAAGCATCACTTTTCACCATATATACGTTCGCGGAAGATGAATTGTTTGGGGGAGGACAGTTTTCTTGGCTGCCCACCTCGGCGCTTGTAGAGGCGTGAGTTAAATTTTGCCCATGCTGAAAGGGATTAGTCAACACGGCTTGTTGTTGCTGCGTGAAAAACTTTTGGGCCTCTGCAAGTCGAGGGCATAGGTGGGTTGGGTGGTCTTCCGCACATAGGTTGCACAGATACCTCGCCTTCCTCTTTTCTGTGGCGCCCTCGCCAGCATTATCATTTGGTTTTTTATCCCCCTTACTCTTCTTGCATTGTTTTTTCTTCCCCTCGGGCTGCTGGTTGGCCCTTGGGTTAGTCGTCTGTATGGAGTGTACTTTCGACGTTTGAGTAGGAGGAGCAGCCAAAGCAATAGTCTGGCTGGCCGCTGAGTGTTGTATAGATAACTGTTGCAATTGTTTTGTCAATTGCTCAGCGGGCTTAGTTTGTGTCGAACCAACTATACCATCGGCATGTGGTCCGACTCTCTGTCTAGTTTTGTCCAGAATCGATCGTGTGCATCCGGCAAGATGGTGTACAATAGACCAGACTGAGAATAGATAAGCTCAAACTGTTGAGCCCTCATGATAGCATCTTCCTCAGAGAAAACCCCTGAAGTTACGATGTCTTTGGATAACTGCGGAACTAAAGACTTAAGGAACCACTCAAGCAGGAATGCTGGTTGGACGGGTACCTTGATAAGACTCTTTCGACGTTGCCACTCTCGAATATGGTCCGAGATATGGTCCGCGGTCGTCTACTCGAAATTGGCTAGCAACTTTGTGCCGACGTCGTATCTCACAGGTAACTGGAAATGGTTAAGGAAGGCCATCGCCAGTTCACCAAAAGAAGAGTATCATGAACGATCAAGCTCATTGTACCATTTCGAAGCACTCCCAATAAGAGTGCGTTGAAACAATCGCAACTGGATGGAGTCATATTTCAGTGAGTTAGATGAACACCAAAGGTGGAAAGTAGTCACGTGATCACCTGGATCTTCGTTAGGCTTGGCCTCAAACTTTGGGATGTCTGAAGGAAACTTCGTCGGCATAGGAGGCCAACGCGGATCGTGAAAGATAGGATCATTTAACAACCGTGTCAAATATGGCAAGTGTAACATCGCCAAGAAAGGGAGTTTAGGTTGTTCCTGATAGCCGGGATAAAAGGGTCCTGGGGTTTGACTGGCACCAGGTTGCCAGGAAAAGTTTGGTTGCTGGCCCGGGTTCTGGTAGAAACTGTGGCCCTGGCTAGCGTAAGGGTTTTGCATTTGAGGAGACATCATTTGTTGATTCCCCATGAAGGACATAGGATGTTGGGCGTTCATCGTGTTTGATGGACTTTGGGAAGGATTACTCCATGCCGGTCTCGAGGGGAGAGGCATAGAGGTCTGTCCGGGGTTCCATTGACTGTGGAAAGAATTACCCCAGAGCGGCATTCCAGAGGAAGGAACGGATCCTTGTCTTGAGTTCCAAGGTCCTGGTCTATGCGCCCCCAGTGCAGGAATAGTACCCTGTGTCGGCGTAAACTATCCAAAAATGGGTGTGCCCCCCAATGGGAAAGCAGTGGATGCGAAAGTGCTATTAAAAAATGCCCCGTTCCAAACAAACGGCGACGAAATTACCGGCAGAGTTTGTGTAGGGGTTCCTTGACTCCCAGCTCCAAATGGACTCGTGTGTGCAGGCTGCCCGGTGGACTGCTGATGCGGACCACCAAGCGAAGGGGACGAAGGAGGAATATGACCTCCAGCGTAAGGAAAAGCGTTGAAAAGGACAAGAATGCCCCCAAGTTGACCTTGCAGAGGAGCGTTAGAGCTCCCTACCCCCAGACCTGAAGTCTGTAAAGTGGAGGTAGTGAGTGCAGGACTTGTACCTGAACTAGGCATACCATATGAAAACGGAGCGCCTGTCGCACTAGGTGTGTAAGGAGGTGTGGCCACTGTGATAGATGGGGTCGGTCCACTGTGCGACGTAGCTGCGGCCGAGACCATGGTGGCCTGGACCGTCGACAAAGGCAAGTTAGGAGAATCTTCTCCTGTGGTAGCAACAGTGATAGGAATGGAAGAATTCCCAGAGGAAGTAACAGAGTTTGGTTCCATAACTGGGTTAGGCATTGACAAGCTTTCGTAAAATTGAATTGGCACAATAATGTCCAGCCAAGTATCAGTGTTTGAGGTCTCAACCAATCCAATATTGGTGGTCGATTCCTCGGGGGGTTGTTCGAGCTCAAAAGCCCCGGTTGCTTCGAAAGACCCTTGATGGTCTAGCTTCCGCCTCAATGATGGCGGGGGTGGCTCCAGTATAACCGACGGCAGGCCCAAAAGCCTTTGTGACCGGCGGGGCTTTGAATCCTCCACTGTGTGAGAATATTCATGACACGCTAAGGTATTCTACACGAACCAATAGTAACACTCACTAAAAGAAAGCCTCTAGAAGATAAATCAAGCAAGCACTAAACTAGTTGGAAGAACAGTTACAACAACCAACACTAGAGAAACTTACCGGTGCAAGTGCAACTCGAATACAGAATCACCCTCCGAGTATACTCTGCAAATCATGGCTCGATGTCTGTCCTAGGTACCGCGGTATACCCCCACAGTCACCCGTGTATGTCCCTAGAAAATATTGGCAACTAGTTTTCCAGCACGTGAACAATCACCAGGAGGGTACAGTCGACAGTCGGGTAGACCACAATGAGCAGGGTATCAAGCCCAAAACCTGTCAAGGGTATCGAGAGAAAATGGTCTAGAAGAAAACTAAGGACCTCGAACGGATTCGAGACCCACGAAGCCCCGTGGCAAATGCAAATGACGGAATCCCTTAACAAATCCTCTATATGTGTTCTCCACAACACTCGGTCCAGCTTTGGAGGGGTTATCTCCGCTACCTTTCCTTACGCGACCTCATGTTTAGCCCCTGTGTTAGAGGGGGGTCCCGGATAACTTTCTGTAACTGGACTTCTACACTCCCTATTGACGGACTCCAATGTTTGGTTTGGGTGGCCTTGGAGAATTTACTCTCCAACCTATTCCAAGGCCCTATTCCCGAGCTAGTGTATGCACCCTACAAACAGAAAAGTCTAATTGATTTTAATTAGCGTTTATTTTAATGGTATTTTTAAGTCACAAGGTATGAAAGTGAAACTGATGGTGTGTTAAAAGACTCAAATCAAAATGAACAAGAAATGCTTGGAAACAAACTTTTACTAAAATGCAAAACCAACAACTTTTCAACAAGAAAGACTTATTTTCTTTTCAAATTTACTAAGATTTCATGCAATAAATATAAAGGACTTTTGCTCAGATCTGCAAGCTACGTACACTCTAAATGTACTGCAAAAACTTATGCAAAGAGACTCTTTCCTAGCTACTGATGCAACAACCAAAATCTTCAAACCAAGAAGAAAATAAAAAAGAGGGATTTTTATTTTATTTTATTGCAAAATAATGCAACAAGGAAAAATGTTGACAAGAACAAAACCAAGAGAATGAAAAGAAAACTCTGGCTTAAAGCGCAGATCACAACAGAATCAGAGCACAAAATGCGAAAAGCAATCAAGACAACACCGATTCTAACACTTGCCTAAAAACCATAAAACAAATATTTTTCTCTTTTGTCTTTTGTATCAAAACATCAACTAACAAACACAGGCTAAGGATGAGATGCCCTAACCTACTGACTGTGCAGCTCCAGACTCTATACCCCTGAGAGGATCTCTTCTCACCACAGGAAGGGATGACTACCCCACCCAAGCTGAAAATCTTCCAATCAAGCCCGTGACTGTCACCAAGACAGCACGCGTGCAAACGCGTGCTGAGCTACAATAGAGCGCGGGTACCCGCGGGCTAAGCCTAAACAGGCTGCGGGTCTGTATAAAATCCAAGATTAAACTACACACAGGCAGTCCAAACCTGAAAAAGGCCTCTGGTATTGACAACCAGGGTCTTTAAGAGGCTTGGATGCTATAACTTCAACAGAAAAGGAAAATTTGCAAAAAAGAAAACAAATGCAAAGAACAACCAACACAATAAGGCAGACTGAAAGCAAGACAATAAACCAACGAGACCCAGACAGGATCCAGAAATCCCCCTAAGAAGGTAAACTTCTGATAGGGAAGAGGAGACTGCCTCTTAAGCTTCCTGGGCTCTACACGCTACTGAAACCACTACAGTAGGCGTTCAAACGCGGGTTGTAGAAGGTTAGGGCACGGGTCACACACGTGCAGGCCTTCTGCAGGCTGAGTGTACCTCTGTGTGTCCCGATAATGAATGTCAAGCAACAGTCAAGGAAAAAATGGTATTGATAACCAGGTTCCCTGCTAGCATTGACCTAACAGACAACAAAATAAACAAAGAAACAGAAACTGTACTTCTTTGAACTACCCAAAAACCTTCAATGAAATCCGGAAACCCTAAGAGTAAATCTCCCCAGTGGAGTCGCCAATTTTGTTGTGGGGTATTCTACCCTATAGACTAACAAGCTAGGGCTTAAACTTGCATGCAGATCATGACCCTTCATAAACTACTTTTAACCTTCTACCCCAAATCTAAAACCCTTTTTCACATGCACACATGGGAAGAATCAACTAACCTTTTTTATCGACGGTTCGTGTAGATCCTTCGTTGAACTTTATCCCCTTGCTTCTGTTGCTCCTTCCAAAAAGTGATCCTGCAATCAAGACAAAACTACGCATGCATGCTATTGTTCTACTAGAGGATTAGAGATTAAACATAAATCAGATAAAACATATAAGACTCATGTATTTGGGACATGAAAAGTATCTTTTTATTAATCTCAAGATGAATCAAATTACAATGATTATAGAGACTGGCCACTGCTCCTTGATCCTAATCATGGGCTCCTCCTCTTCTTTGTCCTCCAACTGCTTTGCTTGAATTCTCCTAAAGCTTGAGGAAAGGCTAAAGGGTTGGGACAAAACGGATTCGACAATTGGGCAGAGTTTCTTTGCTATGATTTTTCCTCCTTTGAATAGTACCCCTACCCCTTATTTTATAGACTAGAAAGAGCTAGGGTTTTAGACAAACTCTCGGCCATGCATGGCTGGGAGTTCCAGTTAACTGACCCAAAGATTTTCATCCTGGCAGAAACTTTCCTGATTTTTTGTTTTGTTAGGTAAACGCGGGCTGTAGTGGGCCAGCCAGCGTTCCAACGCGTGTGGCAGAAGGCTTGCCAGTGTTCCAATGTGCCCAGTGATAGGTTAGGGCGCAGGTTACTTAATTTAGGAGGTTTTTGAAGAGTCTGTTCAGTATGGCTTTGGCAATGAAGGGAAATGAGTTGGCCTGATGCCAGGTAAGAATGGATAGTGCAATTTAGGTTTATAACAAGATCCCTCTTTATATAGGGGGAAAGAGAGATGGGTGAGGATATTAGGATGATCCCACCAAATCAGATAAGCGATTAATACTGAAACCGATCATAGGCCACCTCACCTTATAGAAGATCCCCTTCTAGAACATTAGTGAAACTTGAATTTTCCCAATATTAAAGCATCGTCACACCAAACGTACTTAGAATCCTTCGAAGATGTCACAGTCCAGGTATGGTGCAACATGTGATGATCAGGCATCGTCGCACCCTATGAATAGAGCAGGGCGTGACGACCTTCCTTTATAGGGTTTTCTAGCAGAGGAAGTCAAATCACTTTTCCCCTAGAGAAAGTCTCTTTTTATATTTTTAGGGAACATGAACACATCTTGTCAGGTGATCACTGAGGTGACCAAAATAATCTGTTACACAAACCTACTATTATCTCCATATGGGATGCATTGTACCAAGCCTTGGGAAGGAATTTTAATTCTCTGGGTTATTTATATATTTTAATTTGTAGGTAGTTTGAATTGCATCACACTCCATATCAAAGTGTCCTATAGTTTGTTGATATATTCACTAAGCTCCACCTCCAATTTCAAATAAAAGACCCTGAATAGGTACTTGTACTTAAATTCAATTTTTGTTTTCTTACAACCTTTTGTAATGAAGTACCCTTTATTGAGAGAACCATAATGAAGTACCTTGCTTGAGAGCACCACTCTAGAGAAAAACTTTATCTGTTCCCTATTGAACACAAATTTGACAAATGACCTCACTTCAATCCCTTTCATAACCCTAACCTTAACACACAATTCCCTTATACATAAAATCCAAACTACTACTTCCCATCCTTCACTATTATGCCACTATAAAAAAACCCAAAATAATGATGTTGTATATTCTTGGTTCATATAGGGGTAAGCCACATCTAAAGATTTATACTCTGATAAACAAAAAAATGACTTTTTTACTACACCTTCCTCACCTAAACCTTCTCCACAACTTGAACGCGTTCATATTACAAACCTCATTTCCACAAATCCTTCACTCTTAATGATAAGTGACCATTCTACATTCACTTCAACCCTTTTTTTCACTCCCAATTGTCAAATAAAGGATAAAGTAGCTACTATGATACTCAATAATGGAACCCAAATGAACTTCATTTATAATACATTTTTAAATCACTCAGTACTTCTCACTACCCCACACCCCTATTTTTATCAACCGGGATATGTTCAATAAGATTGTCTTTTTCTTCTCAGTAACAAGAGATGTGGAACTATATTTTCTATAGGACCTTTTCATGACATAATATACTATGATGTCTCTCCTCTTGACTAATCTTATTTAATTTTCTATAAACAACAATGCCATGCCTTATAAAATTCCATCCCCCCCCCACTACATCTCAAAAAATCATATTTCATAAATCTCTCTCTCTTTCTCTCTCTCTCTCTCCTCACATACATCCGTTGCAACCAATTCCTCTATCCTTCTTCCAATATGGAAATTCTCATATTCTTCTTCCCCTCGATACTTTTTCAAATCCCTCAATTTCAATACCTACCTTTCACCTACTCACCTTATATATTCCTCCCTATCCTTTACACCCTTATTCTCTTATTTCTCTCAACATAGAAATCCATAGTGAAACTACCAAATCATACCAAGCATAAGTCTCTTATTCCATGTTGTGGGAATCACCACCAACAAGACATAGTGATTACATGTTTGTAGACACCAGTTTAATTAGGGCATCTTCCTCATTAAATAATAGATAATTATTATCACATTTTCAAACTTTCAGTTCTTCAACACTTCAAACCTCACACCACCAACACTAATCTTCTTGCAACATGTAATAACTCTCTTCCTCTTCCAACATATTTTGTACACAAAGCTATAAATACTTGTCCCCTTACACTTTGGATTTTCATGGAACTAATTTAAATGTATTACTTATTTCAACATTTCTTTTATAAAGGGGTTGGTTTCATGTTTATTTTTGGGAATAAAATATCCATGCTTCTAATAAGTGTTTTATATAATGTTTGAAAATATTAAAAGCATTGTGTTGCTAATATTATCAATGTAATGTTCAATATTTTTACAATCAAAATTCTGATGACGAGTGATGTTACAAGGAAAATCTCTCTATGGCTAGGGGAAAACCACAACGATGGAATGACACCTAAAAATAAGATATAATCACAAGTATGTTATGAGGATTAATTGGGTTTGTTTTCATTGATGTCAACCCTTGAGGAAAGTCTGGTAGAAAATTTCAGTAGCCCCAACAAGTATGGTTAAGGGATTTAAGTTTGTTTAATGTATAATGGTATGAAGGTTAGTAAGACTATTATAGATGGATAATACATGTCATGTCATTTTTGGTGATATGTGATACATCACATAACTCCTCATGGTTAGATATTTATGAACTTGTGAAGTTAGAGAACCCCCGTGAGTTATCAAGAAGGTCAAATAGCTCAAGTTATTCTAGAATTCCCTAGAAGAAGTTGACCAGTCAAGTGGGTGAAACTAGGAGTTAATCATGGGTTAAGTTGTTGAAATAAGAAAATAATTAAAAAAAAATTAGTTGCAACTAGAAGTGGAGAAGTTACTATTTGTAGACAAGTCAGTTAGAAATCTACAAGTGCTTAGAAGTTGGTTGGAAGGTAACCCCTTGAGGAAGATACATGGAAGTATAAATAAGAGAGAAAGATTATCCTATTAGCACCTATTGAGAACATTGAGTATATATTATTGTGTAAGTTTTATTGTAGGTACTCATTGATACATCTGAAGTTACGCAAGTCTGAGGTAGCACAAAGGGTTGACGGTGAAAGTTTCTAAATTATAGAAAATAATGAAAAAACCCTAGATTTTTAGGTGTACGCAGGCTATAGTGGAGCAGAGAATGTACATACATGTGCTGGTAGTACAACAAGATGTGTACATATGCATGTTGGTAGTATAACAAGGTGAGTACATAAGGGAAAAACCATGAAAACTTGAGAAGATGAAGATGCCAGGTCTCTAAAGTATGAAAGCAAGCTCCCAGGAAGGTCTACAATGATCATGTACAACGGATCTATCTACTGGGTTAAAAGGTATGTCTTATTTCTATGAGTAGTTGTTGGATTACTGATAGAGGGGGTGAATCGGTAATAGAGAAATTTAATCATTTTTAACCATATAATCCAAGTGTTATATCAATGAAACATTATCATCCAATAACTGTAGAGTAAATAAGGAATGAACAAATGAATAAACATACACATACACAGTACACTAGTTTTTTATGTGGAAACCCAAATCGGGAGAAAACCACGCAATGCTTTTTCTTATATGTCTTGAAGAATTACTTTCATTGGAAACACCAACTTCCTTTGTTTTCCAGCTACAACTGGAAGGAGGCTCCAACCCCCTAGTTTCTTAGGCTACAACCTGGGGGAAGATCCAACTCCCCAATTCTCTGACTACAACCATAAAGAGGCTACAACCCCCTATGTTCTCCGACTACAACCAGAAGGTGGCTACAACCACCTGACCTTGCCCCATCCCACCACCCTGAAGTAGAAGTAGAATGATGGAACCATTGTCAACCTTTTACTATGAGATACACCCTTGTAAACATGTACCAATAAATCTAAACCATGTATCAACCATGCATCAACCTGTACCTCAACCTATAATCAACCTGCACCATAAACAAGTGCATCAACCATGCACCAACCTATACCAAATAACTTGTAATCAACTTGTACCATAAACAAGTGCATCCAACCATGTACCAAGTATGTACCAATCATGTGTCAACTAATCACTAACTATGACTCATCAATATGTACCAACATCATCAACTATACACCTCGTGTATGTGTCAACTCATCAACTACTTGTCTCAACCATGTACTCAACATGTACCTCAACCAAAATACCTCATCAATTTCATCATCCAAATCTAATTTGAAGCTTTTTAATAGACCTGGTGTATATGATCACATTCCTGCAAACCTTCCTTAACTTCAACAACAAGAGACTAGTAGTTTCATCAAAATTTTCTTTAGTCTCACATGCCTAGTTTTGGATTAGTCAACAACCCTAACTTGAAGTAATCATAACTTTGTACCTGTAATGTATAAAGATCTGAAACTGATACAAAATGTTCTTAAGTATGTTTTATGCAATTCATCCAAGTTTCACTAATTGTAACCTCTCAGAAAAGGAGTTATAGAAACAATGACATACCTTGCTGGATTCTGGCTTATTCTAGAGAGTGACCTTGTAGAGCGTGCCCACACGGAATATTTGTTGAATTGATATGAAATAGTTACAAAGAATACTAAATACTGTACCCTAACCAACACATTTGTTTCCACTGAATTTTTATCTGTTATGAAGAAGTTATGACATTTTTACTCGAAACACCTGTTTTTGACTAGTTTCGAGACTAGCCACAAAACCTATTTTCCACGGAGTGTAACTCCAAAAATACAATGACAGAAAAGCTAAATTTTTTACCACAGATACTTGGATATGTTTTCTCAATGGAATAGAAATTTCACGGTCTGAATCATTATAGAAAAAATATTATAACGAAAATGGTGAGATGACATGTAAATAACATACCTTAGAAAGCACCATCAAAAGAATTTATCCTTCCTTGCATTTTGGCCTTATTTTTTTCACCTTCCCTCAGAATTTTGGCTTAGATATCATTGGTTACCTCAGAAAACTATAGATATTCAATATGCTCAAGTGTGATTAAAATGAGATAGCCTTGCCTCTTATTTATACTCTCCAAGTAGCTTCCTTAAAAACATCTTCTAGGTCACCTGGGCCCACTTTCTTTATTTTAGGGTTAACCCACTTCTAATTTCTCCATTAAATTTATTATTGAAATAATTTATTTTTTATTCACTTTGAATTATAATACACTCATTACTTCACTTTATTATTTACCTTTTAAAATAACTTAAACCACTTTGACTACTTTGACCTTTTGGGGCTTCTAGATGACATATGAGGGTCCTCCAACTTCGTAAGGCCATAACTCTCAAACCATGAGGAGTTATGTGACATTCCATATACCACCAAAAATGGAATGACATGTACTATCCATATAGAATATTATTATTTGAAAATATATCATAACTCATACCGTTATCCATCAAACAAACTTGGGTTCATTACCCAAACCTGGGGTCTCCAACTTCTCATGGCCATAACTCTCTAGCCGTGAGGCGTTATGTGACGTTCCACATACCACCAAAAATGGAATGAAAAGAATTATCCATATAGGATCTCATTATTCCACAATTACGAATGGGTTCTCTTACTTCGCAAAGCATCTTCTCGTGAGGAATTTCACCATAAGGGGACCACTTTGAAGTTCATCCATCTTTACTTCTTATCAACCATGACAAGACAATAATGAGTCATATTTACATCAAACAATCTTGGGTCCATTACCCAAACCTTTTTTCCACGAGGCTTTCTTCAAGGGTTGATATCAATGACAACCAACCTTAATCAACAATCTCCCCCTTTGTCATTGATGGCAACACTCTGATGCAATATTGAAATCATATCACTCATGCTCCCCCTGGCACCATGCCTCTATCCTCTATATATGATAAATTTACCTCTGTCCTCTACATCTGATAAATCTGCTCCCCCTGGAACCATGCTTCTATCCTCTACATCTGATAAATCTCTCCCCCTTTGTCATCAATGGCAAAGGTATCTTTCCATCTGAGGCTGCTCCCCCTGACTGAACTGTCCTCTTATGGTGCTTCCTCATGTAAATATAAGAGATATAAGATAAGAATTAAAAAAGAATTCATTTTGGAGTAGAAATAAATCCAAGTCTTTGGGGAAGATATTCAAAGGCTTCCTATCGAAGTGGTTTTGTAAAGATGTCTGCCACTTGTTCTTTTGTGCCCACATACTCAACTCTTATGTTCTTTTCTGCAACATGTTCCCGGAGAACATGATACTTGATTGGAATGTGCTTCGTCTTGGACTGCATCACCGAGTTTTTTGAGATACTGATGGTACTTGTATTATCACAATATATTGGAATGAGCTCATCATACTCAACCTTTATATCTGTCAAAGTTTGTTTCATCCAAAGAACCTGTGTACAACATGTTTTTGTTGCAATATACTCTGCCTCAGCTGTAGATAGAGATACTGATGATTGTTTCATGCTTAGCCATGATACCAAACACTCACCTAAGTAGAACGTTGCTCCACTAGTGCTTCGTCGGTCATAAATACAATGTGTCCAATCTGCATCTGTGTAGGCAATTAAGTGATAGATATTTTCCTTTTGGATACCATAATCCAAACTCTTATGTTCCTTTGAGATATCGAAAAATCCTCTTTACTTCTAATACATGTGATTCCTTTGGTGTTGCTTGAAATCGTGTCACCTGTCCAAATGCTTGCATTACATCTGGTCTGGATGTTGTCACATATAGTAGGCTTCCAATCATTGACCTGTATTGCCTCTGATCTGTAGACTTCGAATCGTCATCTTTGCTCAACTTACAACTGGCTTGCATGGGAGTGATAACCGGTTTGCAATCTTCCATTCCGAACCTCTTTAGCATTTATCTGATATACTTGGTTTGAGAAATAAAAATTCCTTGGTTTCTTTCATGTATCTGAAGTCCTAGAAAGAAGGATAGTTCTCCAAGTAATGACATTTCAAATTCATTCTTCATTTCTTTTGCAAATTTTTGGCTTAACCTGTCATCATCACTACCAAAAATAATATCATCAACATAAACTTTAATTAATAAAATATTACCTTGACTTACCTTGATGTAGAGGTTGTTGTCTACACTTCCTTTTCTGAACCCTGGGTGCTGCAAATACTTATCCAGTCTGGAGTACCATACTCTAGGAGCCTGTTTTAGACCATACAAGGCCTTTTTTAATTTACATACATAGTATGTGTTCTCTGACAACTGAAATCCTTCTGGTTGTTTAGTGTAGAATTCTTCTTCAAGTTCCCCATTCAGAAAAGATGATTTTACGTCCATCTGATATACTTTAACATTTTTGGAGCATGCATAAGCTAAAAGTAAATGAATTGCTTCCATTCTGGAAACTGGGGCAAATGTCTCTTCAAATTTGATTCTTTCAATCTGTGCATATCATTTACATACCAATCTAGATATGCTCCTTGTAACCTTTCCATATTCATTCACTTTATTCCTGAAAACCCATTTTGTGTCGATCACATTCTTATTCTTTGGTCTTGGAACCAATTCCCAAGTGTCATTTTTCTCTATTTGATCCAATTCGTCATCCATGGCCTTATTCCAAAATTCATCCTTGCTGGCTTCTTCAAAATAGTTTGGTTCAATTGTAGATAAGAGTGCTAGATGTGTTTGTTATGGTGAATGGAATTTTCTACTAGTCTCAACTCCTACATCTTTGTTTCCAATAATCTGATCTGAAGGATGATTCTTCTGTACTCATTTGCTTGGTGTCTTTGGAGATACTTTCTGAACTTGCTCTTCTACTTCTGTCAGACTCTCTTCATCTTCATCTTCCTCTTCTACTTATTTTTCATCTTATTCTTCGAAAATTTGTTCCATTGATTTGTTTTCTTCTTTCTTTGATTATGGTATGTGTTAGCGACATTTATTGTAAGGGGGGATAAAATCTGAGGGAGCGGGTAAAAACCCACTTATCCTAAGTTTGGGATGCAAAATGCACCTATGGTTAAGCGGCAAGTGAATCTGGACAACATGGATCAGTGCACCCAGATCGACGACGCACATTGGATTCCGGACCCCCCTCGCCTTTCTACCTTTAAGAGGAGGGGGGGGTCCAGAATCGAGCACGCATCTCTCGAGCGACCAAGATTAGAGAACCCAGATTAATGAATCTCAAGCAATTCCACCCCCCCTTTTCTATCTTGACTTTAATCAAGGGGGGGGGGGGTACAGAATGGTGAGGTATTGACGAAGGGCCCCATTCCTGTCTTGTCATATTTTGTCCCATCCTCCCCTTGTTAACATGGCGCCTCCTCATTGCGTCTCCCCCCACTTCTTTCAAATAACTTACCGCCTCCCTCTTCTCTTGTCATCTGTTCAACTTCCCTCTCTCCATCCACATGGCCTCTCCTCATCTCATCACCCTTTCACCTCTTTCCATGTGTCCCTCTCACTCCCAGTCACCTCCACCTGTATGATCATTCCTTTTACTCTGTGTCCACCTGTACCCCCATGCTCCACACACCTTCCTCCTCTTCCCTTTTTAGACCACGTGGCATTCCTCATCTTATGTCACCTGCTCCCGTTTCCTCTCCATCGCCTCCATCGTGTCGACATCATCGCTCCCATCATACCCTCATCCGTGTCCACTGAAGGGTCCCTTGCAGCAGTCCAACAAAGCAACATCCAAAGGGCGACCGTTCAACTAATCCAGATGGTAGCACGAGGGGCCCTCCACGTCCCAAAGGTACCGAGTTGGCTGGACCATTCTCAATCCTGAGGAAGCAGTTATTAAGGTAGTTGGTGGTGGTTAGATATCATCTCTGCCATAAAGGGAAAGTCTGACGATGAATTAAAAGCACGTCGATTCGCTCACAGGATTGTCAGGAGTTCGATTGCATCTACCATAGGTGCACGATCGACCAGGGTCTTCATGTTAGAAAAATAGGACCGCAGAGCAATAAAATAAAACAAATGCAGAAACAAAACACAGAAGACACACAATACAAGAGAGACACAGATTTACGTGGTTCACCTAGTGTGGGCTACATCCACCAGAGAAATTGCCAGGTCCTTCCTTTATTATTATTCAGCAAATGAAGGGATACAACCTACAACAAAACCCGTTGTAACTTCCTCTTCTTTCTCTCACAGTCTCCTCTCTCAGAATACAATATTCACCATCAACCATAGCCACAATACATTTCCCTCATAAAAGAGGGTTTCCTTCTAGGGCAAAAACCCTAACATAATCTCTACCGTTAGATCTGCGACCTTATAATGAATGGTCCAGATTTATAATGAAATTACAATATACTTTTATAAGGCAATTTTTTCTTCGGTGGCTTCACCCCCGAACCTCCACTTTCCCCCAGACCCCCCATCTAGGGGGATAGGCCCCCCGGACCCCGTAGAGGGGGTACCCCCCCTCTGCACTCCCCCGCGTGGAAGAGTGTACATACTTCTGAGGTGTAAATACTTCATGGGGTATAAACACGGCTGAAAGTAAAAGACCTATAAATCATGAAGATAATCAGGCTCCACAACCAACACTGCATACACAGACTATCAGAAGACATGCAGATGCAATGTTTTTATTGCAGCGTCTTGTTTTTCCTGTTGTTGTTGTTTTGAGTATATGTAGGCATTTTCTCCATTTTTGTAAGGATCGATGGTAGAGAGAAGCTCCCGACTGTAAAGTTTTAATAGACATTCTAGCTTCCTAGTTATGCATTTGTATGTGAGATTTCTTGTTTTATGACAGCCAATTTTTCTTACTCCATCTAACTTTCATCTCGTGCCGAGATAGTTCGTGAACGACTGATTCATGAAAATCATTGCAATCATGTTATGATAAAGGATTTATTGTTGCATTGTTGTATTCTCTGGTGTTTTGCGTTTGAATGTAAGAAGATCTTGCGTTTAGATGCCTTCTCCTACAGTCTGTTAGAAACCTGACATTTACGACAGACCTTTTCATCTCTCTGATACAAGTCTTCCTCCTGCTCATCCTTACTACAACTTACTGTCTGAAGTTTGATTAAGGCCTAGTTTGCCCATGCATGCCTGGCCTAGTTTCGGAGTTAGAACAATATTTTTTCCAGTTAACTTCCATTCGATCACCCTTATCATAAAAAAATCGTGACATAAACTGATGGGCTTCAGGCTCTGCTCCTGCTGCAATCCAGAAGTGACTTCCGTCACCAACATTTCTGGCGCCGTTGTCGGGGATGAAGTTGAAAATTTTCCCTAGGATTGAACGACATTGAGCTTATGATTCTGAAGGTGCATCAGGTATCAGAGCCCTTGAATATTGCTACTGTGCACCTGGTGACTCCATTGTGATGAATCCACTGTGGTGAACCTGTCATGTCAATTGTGGATTTCAGAGGCAGACACATGTGGTCCCATCCACAGTTGCCTCTAGATATACCTGAAATTGATCAAGAGGTGGTCCTTGGAAAAGGAAAGGCCTCTGAAGGAGGAGCTATCGCCGCTAAACTAGTTAATCTTCCATCTCCTTCTATAAGAACTCCATTTTCTCCTCCTCAGTTTCCTAACAGACCGCTTTCTGAAGTTTCTCGTTTCCTGAATTTCGGGAGTGTTCCTGTTGAGGTTTCCCCCCCTGGTCTGGGATTAGAGGGAGAAATCCTTGTCACTCCTATCTCTCCTAAAGTTGTACCTTAGCATAGAACTAGGACCATAGAAGATTTCCCCACTCCTGGTTTTATCGTTCCTCCTCTTGTTACTGTTGTCGCTTCTGCGCGAATGGAAACATTAGCCGACTTAAGCTCGCTAGCCTTCTCCCTAAATCCCCTATTGTTTCCGACTACCCTTAGAAGCTCACCCCTGGTATCCCCTTTTCGATCTCCTTCTCCTCCGATTTCTCCTCCATCGAATATTCCCATGGCAGGAGTAAATCCCCCTATGACCAGAATGGAGGCTATTATAGCCACTAAGTATGCCCCCCTTGTGTTACCTCAGCCTCTCAATGCCCTCCCGGCAGATGGTTACCTCAAGCAGCTGCCCAAGTTTACAGGTGAGGGGGCCATAACTGCAGAAGAACACCTAGAAGCCTTTTACCATTTCACAGATGATAATGTCATCATGCATGCAGACATATGGATGAGGATTTTTGTCCATAGTCTCCAAGGCGAGGCTAGAAAATGGTTTAAGGCCATGCCTCCTGGATATATTAATGGGATCGAAGCTTTAGATAGTGCCTTTTTGAGACAGTGGGGAGATAAAAAGGATTTCATCTATTACATGACAGAGTTTGGGTCGTTGAAGAGAAAAGAAGGAGAGTTTGTCTCCGACTTCTCCAAGAGATTTAATAAAATGTACAACAAAATCCCCGCTGAGATAAAAATGTCCGAAGCCTCTGCAAAGATCACTTATGCTAGAGCCTTTGATCCCAATTTCTACCTCCTATTGAGGGAAAGAAGAGTCACTACTCTAGCCCATATGCAAGATGCAGTCGTGGAGGTAGAATCTAACTTATTGGTTGTTGACCGAATCAGAAACACTACTGGTAGAAACATATCCAAGCAGAGGCCTAAAGCTTCCTCATCCAGTTCCTCTCCCTTGCCCCTTCATACAGATGAGACATCTAGAGTACTAAAATCACTTTCTACTAGGATGGAAAGGTGGGAGTTAGAAGGGAATCCCATGTACAGGAATCCCCAGAATGCTGATGGTAGAGGTTTTAGGAGACCTAATAACAATGGACCACGGGCCTTCCCAAGGGAACAAAGGGAAAAGGGAAGAGAATATCAAAGGATTCAAACACCTATCCAAAATAACCTGGTTACTCATGAGGGAGCGGAGGAGATAGACGAGTTCGATCCCGAAATTCATTGTGTTGAAAAAGCTCCTCCTTTTCCCCATTTGACTCAGTCTGCATATGAAAAATCCCTGATGAACATCCAAATCTATGAGTTAGGTAAGGGAGAAAGGGTCAGTCAAACCTCTAACAGATACAATATCAGGTCAAGAAAGAAACAAGGAGACTTTGACAGCCAAGACCAGCCCCTCATAGCAGATAAGCCTACTAAATCTACAGCAGCCACTACTAAAGAAAAGAAAACTCAGAGTGTTGCACCAGTAGCCAAGGAGCCTGTCACTGAGGTAAGGGAAGCTCCTAAGCCTATCCCCTCCTTCAATTTTTAGCATGAGATTCAGAATATTAGAATTCTTGTACCCCTATTTGAACTCGTTAAAAATGAAGATTTCAAAAGGTCCCTCTCCAAGTTGCTACAATCTGAGTCCCCCTAGCCTCCCTCTGACTCAGTGAACCTTCAAGACGAGAAACCAGCTGTCATCCTAGTTCCCATGGTAGAAGACAGAGATGATTCATCCCCTCCCTTCTACACCTCCCTAAACATACATGATAAAGTGTTGCATAATTGCCTCATGGATTCAGGAGCTTCCCATATCCTTATGCCCAAGGTAGTCATGGAAGAACTGGGACTGGAAGTGACAAAGGCCTATCATGACTTGTACTCTTTCGATTCAAGGAGGGTGCAATGTATTGGAGTCATCAATGATCTAGTGGTCTCTTTATTTCATCTTCCCATGAAGAGTGTGGTCATGGACATTGTGGTAGATGATGTTCCCCCCAAGTTTGGCATGTTGTTGTCTAGGTCTTGGATTAAAAGACTTGGAGGGACGTTACAGATGGATCTCACATATGCCACCATTCCAGTCTTTGGAGGGGAACACAGGAGGTTGTACAGAGAATCCCAGCTAGCCTATATTGTCACTGATGAAGCAAACCCCACTAATCACCCCATCTTTTCACTTGACACTGAGCTAGGGTCTACTCTATCGTAGATCACTGAAACTCCTGAGGTCCCTTTACAGATCAGAAAGCAGCCCATTCTTAATCAGGAGATACCTCCTCCAACCACCTCTGTTTGGAAGATTTTCTTTGAGTGAGCTTCCTCTCGAATAGGCGTAGGGGCTGGAGTGATTTTCATATCGCCTTGTCAAGAGACCATATCTCTGTCATACAAGATGGAATTTGAAACCACCAACAATGTGGCAGAATATGAAGCTCTTGTCCTGGGTATGAGGGCTGCAAAGGAAATGGGAATTAAAGAGATAGCAGTATTTGGAGATGCTGAGTTGATTATCTAGAAAGTCAAAAATGCTTATCGTGATATTAACCCTTGGCTCATAAATTACAGAAATGAAGTATGGGACCTGATTGATGATTTTTTCTTGGCCTTTAACATTTATTTCATCCCGAGGGGGGAAAATACTTCAGCTGATTCTTTAGTTGTCTCATCTAGTTTGCTCAAAGTTCCTCTGCCGCCTAGGGTCAAATATGATGTTGAAATAATATATAGACCCTCTGTACCAGACAATGTCAAGCATTAGAAGATATTCGAAGATGATCTGGAGATCAAAATATTTCTCCAATCTGTTGATGAATTTTATGCATTGCACATTGATCAGGATCCTGACCCGGAAGGTGACCCTCACCCTGAGGTGTTTTTAAATGAAATTTCCACTCACCAGATTATTCAGCTGCCCAACAATCACATTCTGAGAGGACTAGTCCCTTTGGAAAGACTGTTCGATGGGAATGATTTGGCAATAAAGGGTAGGGTTTCAAATGAAGATGTTGATACAACCGAATGCAACATTGGCACACAGGAGGAACCTATGTTTGTTAAATTATCAAGCAGTTTGACCAGAGAGCAGAGGGCCAAATATACTGAGTTGCTGAAAGAGTTTGTTGATGTGTTTGCATGTTCATACGAAGACCTCAAGACTTATGACACATCTACAATTGAGCACAAGATCCCATTGAAAGAAGAGGCTAAACCATTCAGGAAGAAGCTGAGACAGATAAATCCCATGTTGCTACATGTCATGGAGAAAGAAGTGAAGAAATTGCTAGATGCCCAAATCATTGTTCCCTTGAGATATTCTGAATGGGTGGCCAATTTGGTCCCAGTAAGGAAGAAAAGTGGAGAAATCAGACTCTGTGTTGATTTCGGGAACTTAAACAGGAGCTCAAGGAAAGAAAATTATCCCCTTCCCAACATGGAACACATATTGCAAAGGGTAATGAGTGCATCTAGGATATCCATGATTGATGACTTTTTTGGTTATAATCAGATATCAGTCATGCCTGAGGACAGATAAAAAACAACCTTCACCACTCCTTTGGGGACATTCATGTATGCAAAAATGCCTTTTGGTTTAATGAATGCAGGAGAAACATTTCAGGGAGCCATGGACATAGCCTTCATCGGGGAGAAGGACCAGTTTGTGGTAATCTATCTAGATGACATCACGGTCTTTTCCAGATCAGATAAGGAGCACCGCTACCACTTGAGGAAAGTTTTCCTGAAGTTTTGGAGGTTTGGCCTATCCCTAAACCCCAAGAAATATTTGTTTTCTATGAAGTATGGGAAGTTATTAGGCCATATAGTATCATCAGAGGGAGTGGGGATTGATCCTAGTAGGGTAGAGGCAATTCGAGCCCTGTCACTTCCTAGATCCAAGAAGGAAGTTCAAGCCTTTTTGGGAAAGATTAATTTCTTGAGGAGATTCATCTCAAATTTTATTGAGTTGGTGAAACACATCACAACCATGATCAGGGAGGAAAATGAAGTGAAATGGACCGCTAAACCCAAGGAATCTTTTATCCAAATAAAAAGGGCATTGACTGAGGCACCTGTGTTGATCAGTCCTGACTATTCCAAAGAGTTCCTAATGTTCTCTTTTGATTCTTTTGATACAATAGCAGTGGTATTGTTGCAGAAAAATGAGGAAGGGAAAGAACAACCCATCGCATTCTTCAGCAAGGCATTAAAATATGTAGAGATCAAGTATGAAATCATGGAAAAATAGGCCTATGCCTCGGTAAAATCTCTCAAATCTTTCAGAGTCTATGTCTTGCACTCATAGGTCACCGCATACGTTCCTTCGGCCTCTGTGAAGGACATCCTCGTACAGCCTGACATAGATGGGAGAAGAGGTAAGTGGATTGCCAAGATCCTAGAGTTCAATCTGGAAATTAAGCCCACCAAGTTTATAAAGGGGTAGGGTTTAGCCAAGCTACTAGCTGAAACCAATTGTAAAGCCTTGGGAATTATCTTCATCAACGTCTGTTCAGAAAATCCGCAAGATAAGAATGCTCAGGGTGCCTTATCACTAATAGCATGCACTTGGTACAAGGATATCTTTTACTTTCTGCAATAATTGAATCCTCCTGAGGGAATGGGAAAAAGCAAGGTGAGAGCGTTAAAGCTCAAGGCAGTTAGATACTACCTCATTGACCAAGCCTTGTACTGGAAAGACCCCCTAGGGGTATTTTTAAGATGCCTGGACTCGCAAGAAGCCCAGAAGGTTATGTTTGATTTCCATAACGGCCTTTGCGGGGGGAATCATTTCTGGAAGACTACTGCTCACAAGATCCTCAGGGATGGATATTACTGGCCTACTTTATTCGATGATGTCTGCAGAGAAATCAGAGCTTGAATCAAATGCTAAAATTTCTCAGGAAAGCAACGTCTCAAACCGCTACCATTAGAGCCTATAGTAGCTTCAACACCATTTCAGCAGTGGGTATTGGACTTCATTGGAGAAATTCATCCTCCCTCAAGTGGCTAGCACAGATGGATCCTGACTGCGACAAACTATTTCACCAAGTGGATAGAAGCTACCCCTACCAGGAGTACTTATCACAAATTAATTATCAGCTTCCTGGAGGATATCATAGCCAGATTTGGCTGTCCCAGCAAAATCGTCACCGACAATGCTGCCTCTTTCAGGTCTAAGCCTCTGGTCAAGTTCTTTGAACAGTTTGAGATTTCGCTGATCCACTCTACTCCCTATTATCCTCAAGGAAATGGACTGGCGGAATCTTCCAATAAAAGTCTTATCAAGCTCATTAAAAAATTATTGGAAGATAATAAAAGGGCCTGGGATTCCAAGCTCAAATTTGCTCTATGGGCCGATCGGGTGACAACAAAGAAGTCCCTGGGCATATCACCTTTCCAACTTGTTTACAGAACAGAGGTTGTTTTCCCTACTCAGCTCGCTTTATCTGTGGTGAAATTTCTTTAGGACCTAGAGGGAGAGCCTGACCATATGATCAGAAGGATTCATCAGTTGGTGGAAGTACAACAGATCAGGGAACAAGTCATGGACAGGGCCTACCATCATCAACAGAAGATCAAGCAAACCTTTGACAAGAAGAGCAGAAAGAAATATTTTGAGCTGGGTGATCTAGTGCTCAAATGGGATGCACCCAGGTAGGATAGGGGAAAACATAGTAAATTTGATGCCCTCTGGTTTGGGCCTTTCAAGATCTCTGAGGTATTTTCAAACAACACTTACAGGTTGCAGGATTTGGAAAGCAAAGACGTTTTTGATGGCCCAGTAAATGGGCATTTCTTAAATAAATGTTTTTTGTAAGACGCATGTGGCTTCTTTTGTTTTGTAAATATTGTTTTTTGTTTTCGGCTTAATAAATGACTCCATAGCCCAACAGCAAGGCACTGGATCTGTAAAAAGAGTCCTTAGAGCATCACAGGGATGACTCTATCCGCCATGGACCCTAATGTTGGTGACATTTCTTGTAAGGGAGGATAAAATGCGAAGGAGCGGGTAAAAACTCACTTATCCTAAGTTCGGGACACAAAATGCGCATATGGTTAAGCGGCAAGTGAATCTGGACAGCAGGGATTAGTGCGCCCAGATTGATGGCACACATTGGATTTCGGACCCCCCTTGCCTTTCTACATTTAAGTGGAGGCGGGGGGGGGGTCCAGAATCAGTCATGTGTCTCTCGAGCGACTAGGATTAGAGCGCCCAGACCAACAACTCTCAAGCAATTCCGGCCCCCCTTTGCCATCCTGCCTTTAATCAAGGGGGGGGGTATGGAATGGTGAGGTATTGACGAAGGGCCCCATTCATGTCTTGTCGTCTTTTGTCCCGTCCTCCCCCTATTATCGTGGTGCCTCCTCATTGCGTCTCCCCCCACTTCTTTCAAATCACTTATCGCCTCCCTCTTCTCCTGTCATCTGTTTAAATTCCCTCTCTCCATCCACATGGCCCCTCTTCAGCTCATCACCCTCTCACCTCTTGCCATGTGTCCCTCTCACTCCCAATCACCTCCACCTGTATGATCATTCCTTTTACTCCGTGTCCAACTGTACCCCCACGCTCCACACACCTTCCTCCTCTTCCCTTTTCAGACTGCATGGCATTCCTCAGCTTATGTCACCGCTCCCATTTCCTCTCCATTGCCTCCACCATGTGGATTCCATCGCTCCCATCATACCATCATCCACGTCCACCGAAGGGTCCCTCACAGCAGTCCAGCAAAGTAGCATCCAAAGGGAGACCATTCAGCTAATCCAGATGGTAGCGCGAGGGGCCCTCCACGTCTCAAAGGTGTCGAGTTGGCCGGGTCGTTCTCAATCCCGAGGAAGTAGTTATTAAGATAGTTGGTGGTGGTTAGATATCATCTCCGCCATAAAGAGAAAGTCTGGTGATGAATTAAAAGCACGTCGATTCACTCACAGGACTATCAGGAGTTCGATTGCATCTTCCATAGGTGCACGATCGGCCATGGTCTGCATACGCAGGCTGTCAGAAGACATCCAAATGCAATGTTTTTATTGCAGCGTCTTGTTTTGTTGTTGTTGTTGTTTTGAGTATATGTAGGCATTTTCACCATTTTTGTAAGGATCGATGGTAGAGGGAAGCTCCCGAATGTAAAGTTTTAATAGACATTCTAGCTTCCTAGTTATGCATCTGTATGTGAGATTTCTTGTTTTATGACAGACAATTTTTCTTACTCCATCTAACTTTCATCTCGTGCCAAGAGAGTTCGTGAACGACTAATTCATGCGAATCATTGCAATCGTGTTATGATAAAGGATTTATTGTTGCATTGTTGTATTCTCCGGTGTTTTGCATTTGAATGTAAGAAGATATTGCATTTAGATGCCTTCTCCTACAGTCTGTTAGAAACCTGATGTTTACGACAGACCTTTTCATCCCTCTGATACAAGTCTTCCTCCTGCTCATCCTTACTACAACTCACTGTCTGAAGTTCGATTAAGACCTCTTTTGCCCATGCATGACTGACCTAGTTTCAGAGTTAGAACAATATTGTTTCAAGTTAACTTCCATTCGATCACCCTTATCATAAACAAATCATAACATAAACTGATGGGTGTCGGGCTCTGGTCCTGATGCAATCCAGGAGTGACTTCCATCGCCAATAGTCTTCATGTTTCATCAATTGTTACATTGATGCTTTCTACAATTTTGTTCAATCTTAGATTGTAACACTTGTATGATTTCCTTGTACATGAGTAACCAACAAGTATTCCTTTGTCCACACGAGATTGAAACTTTCGCATTCTTCCATATTCTCTTTTGATGTAATATTTGCTTCCAAAAACTATGAAGTGCTTCACATTTGTTGGTCTTCCTTTCCATATCTCATATGGAGTTTTATCAATGTTGATTCTGAGCATTACTTTGTTTTGAATGTGAAGTATTGTATGCACTGCCTGTGTCCAAAATATATTTGTCAAGTTGTAATCCATTAGCATTGTTCGAGCCATTTCTTGTACTGTCATGTTCTTTCTTTCAACAACTCCATTCTCTTGAGGTGTCCTAGCAATGGAGAATTGCCTTTTTATTCCATGATTGCTATAGTAGTCCATAAATTACTTTGAAGTGAATTCTCCTCCATTATCATATCTCAAACATTTGATTCTTGAATCCATCTCATTTTCAGCCATTTCCTTGTAGATCTTGAAGTTTTGCAAAATCTTCTGACTTGTTCTTGAGAAAGCAATCTATAGTCATTCTTGTATAATCATCAACTAATAACATAAAGTATTTTTCACCTTTTAAGCCCTTTTGTTTTAGTTGGTCCAACTAGATCAGTGCGCACAATTTATAGTGGTCTTGTTGTTTAATATTCCTTTGTTTTGAACATGGTCTTTGTTTTCTTTCCTTGTTGACAATGCTTTCATAAAGTGTTGGTTGGTTTCATGATCTGGGGCATTTATCTCACTGCTTCTCTTTTGCTAACTTTGACAAGGTTATCAAAATGCATTTGACCAATTCTTCTATGCCACAACCAACTTTTATATTCCTTTCCTAGACAACACTTTTCATTTCCAATTTCACTTAACACATATATGTTGTTTGAAGTTCTTGCAGTTGTACTGACCAATTTCCCTGAACCTTATTTTCTTATCTCACACTTTTCTAAATCAAAAGTATGAACTTGGTCACAAATTTTACTCACACTTAGAAGATGATGTTTCATATCTTTTACCAGTAGAACATTTTGTGCCTTTTCATTCTTGTTCCAATTCGGACTGTGTCTTCTCCAATGATTTTGGATGAATTATTATTTCCGAAGGAGACTAATCCATTTTTTTCTTTTCGTAATGTAAGAAATTTGTCTTTATCATATGTCATGTGTTTTGAGCATCCACTGTTAGCATGCCAACCATGTTTCTTCCGCTTATATTGTAGAGCGATTATGCATTCTTCATTATTATACTGATCTTGCTTTCTTATCCATGTCATGTTTTGAGGTTCTTGTCTATGGTTGTTGTTATTCTATTGAGGTTCTTTAGGAGGGACTGCCATTCTAGAATCCTTGGCCATGTGTCCAAAATTGTTACATTTGTAACATTCCACTTCAGTTCTCAAAGATTCAAACATGTTGTAACTTCTTATTTGTGTGTCACTAGGTCTCATTGAATAATCCATTTGTGTATAACTCTCAAAGTTGTTACTGTTCTTGTTGTTATCTCTGCAATTCACAACTTTATGTCCAAAATTATTACATGCATAACATAAACCAAAAAATATAGTTTGATACCTGGGAGTTGAAGATCTTCTGAAAGGAGGTGATCTTATGAATCCTTCTTCTTCTTGAGGCCTATCTATTTGTTGTTGATTCTGAAATCTAAATCTTCTTGGTGGAAGAGTTTCCCTGTAATCTTCCTTGTATATCTTCCTATCCTCTTTTATTGTTTCTACATAGATCTTTGGATTTGTTTCTTGATTTGTTGTTTTGGAGTTTGATCCCTTTTCTGTCTGATTGTATCCAAGTCCAGACTTGTCAAGATGAGATTTTTTACTGCTGATAATGTCATTCAGAACTTTTGAGCTATTCTACATATTTTTCTTTTGAATATCCTTTCTTAGTGTGACAACCTCTGCTTCCAAGTTTCCAATGATCTTGTCCTTTTCTTCTAGTTGTTCTTTGATTGCTTCTTCAATTCTCTTATATTCTTCTATTTGAACCTTCAATTTTGTGATCATTTGTTCTAGTTCTCGAGTGTCCTTTTTCTTGTCTAGTTCTTCTTGCAATTTCTTGTTTTTCTTCTTTTCTCTTATGATAACTTCTATGGAACACATTAATTCTTCTCGATAGTCAACTTCTGCCTCTTCAATTTCTTCTTCGACTTCTTTAGCTTCTTCATATTCTTATTCAAAGTCTTCTTTGTCAGATTATTTTACTTCCATGAATATAACTCTTCCTGTCTCATTGTCACTGACTTCATCTTCATCTGATGATGATATGTCTTCTTTGGTGTATAATATTTTCTTGAAAACTTTCTTTGTAGTTATTTTGCCTTTATATTTGTGTTTTCATTTTGAGTAACCTTCATCATTTCTCTTTTTCTTATGAGCACATTTGTTAGCAAAATGACCAATACCATCACAATTAAAACAAATTAAATGGAGCTTACCTCTATACCTATCGTTGGTTCCCTTGTTCAGTCTTTTGACGAAGTTGGCCACTTCTTCATCATCTTCCAAGGCATCACTATTGTTGTTATATTCTTCTTGTTCCTTTTTCTTTTGCTTTGATCTTTTGGATGCCTTGAAGGTTGCTTCTTTTACATCTGGATTTTCCTGCTCAGTTCTCATTTCATATGCTGTGAAAATTCCATGCAATTTGTCCATGCTTATTGAGTCCAGATCGGATCTTTCTTCTAGTGCTGATATCTTAGGGTTGAATCTCATAGGAAGAGATCTTAGTATCTTTTGAACAATTACAGATTCTTCAATTCTTCTCCTAATCCTATGATTGCATTCATTGTTTCATCAACTTGTAAGAAGTAGGCTGCGATATCTTCATATTCCTCTATTTTTAATTGTTCAAACTGACCTCTATAAGTCTGAAGCTTTGCTACTTTGACTTTTGTATCTCCTTCATAAATATTTTGAATCTTGTCCCAAATCTCTTTAGCGGATTTACAGTGTGAAACTTTAGTGAATATTGTATCACTGAGACCATTCAAAAGTGCATTTGTGGCTTTGGAATTATTCTCACTGAGTTTTACTACTTTGTCATTTGTTGGTGGAACTATTGGTGTTGTGTATCCATCTATAATTGAATGCCAAACTTGAAATCCCTGTGTCTGTATATATGTCCTCATCCTTATGCTCCAAAAAAACATACTTCTATCCATCAAACTGTGGTATTCCATTTTTATATGAGTTGGTACTCTCCATGATCTACCTTTCAGTGCTTAAACTGATTTATGAAGGAACCTGCTCTAATACCAATTGTTGGATTACTCAGAGGGGGGGTGAATCACTAATAGAGCAATTAATTTTTTTTTAACCATATAATCCAAGTGTTATATCAATGAAACATTATCATCCAATAATTGCATAGTAAATATAACACTTGGATTATATGGTTAAAAAGGATTAAATTGATCTATTACTAATTCATCCCCCCTCTCAGTAATCCAACAATTTGTATCAGAGCAAGTTCCTTCATAAATCAGTTTAACCACTAAAAGGTAGATCATGGAGAGTATCAACTCATATATGGTTGTCTTTTATGTCAACCCTTGAAGAAAGCCCCATAGAACAAAGTTTTGGGTAATGGACCCAATATTGTTTGATGTAAATATGACTCATTATTGTCTTGTCATGGTTGATAAGAAGTAAATATGGATGAAATCCAAAGTGGTCCCCTCATGGTGAAATCCCTGATGGGAAGATTCTTTGCAGAGTAAGAGAACCCATGCTTAAATTTGGAATAATGAGATCCTATATGGATAGTTCTTGTCTTTCCATTTCTGATGGTATGTGGAACGTCACATAACTCCTCACGGTTAGAGAGCTATGGCCATGAGAAGTTGGAGACCCCAGGTTTAGGTAATGGACCCAAGTTTGTTTGATGGATAACGGTATGAGTTATGATATATTTTAAGATAATAATATTCTATATGGATATTACATGTCATTCCATTTTTGGTGGTATGTGGAACGTCACATAACTCCTCACAGTTTGAGAGTTATGGCCTTACGAAGTTGGAGGACCCTCATATGTCATCTAGAAGCCCCAAAAAGTCAAAGTAGTCAAAGTGGTTTAAGATATTTTAAAAGGTAAATAATAAAGTGAAGTAATGAGTGTATTGTAATTCAATGTGAATACAAAAAAAATTATTTCAATAATAAATTTAATGTATAAATTAGAAGTGGGTTAACCCTAAAATAAGGAAAGTGCGGCCAAGTGACCTAGAAGATGTTTTTAAGGAAGCTACTTGGAGAGTATAAATAAGAGGCAAGGCATCTTGTATGTTTTATATGTACATGAGGAAGCACCATAAGATGAAAGTTCAGTCAGGGGGAGCAGCCCCAAATGGAAAGATACCTTTGCCATTGATGACAAAGGGGGGAGAGATTTATCAAATGTAGAGGACATAGGCATGGTTCTAGGTGGGACAGATTTATCAGATGTAGAGGATAGAGTCAAATTTATTAGATATAGAGGACGGAAGCATGGTTCGAGGGGGAGCATGAGTGATATGATTTCATTGTTGTATCAGAGTGTTGTCATCAATGACAACCAACCTTAATCAACAGTAGTTGTATTTTTTTGCCTAAATGAGAAATAGTTATAGGGGTGTGAGAATTTTCACTAGAGAGGCCATTAGTTGCATGGAACTTATTGTATAAGTTTGATCTACAGAAATATAGTACTGGTATGTTGGTATTACTTATTGATTCATCTTGTTGGTTCAAGTGTTGAAAAATAGTTTGTATTTCTTGGTACATAGTTGATGGTTTTGGTTGTGAAGTGGTTGTGAAGTTGTTTGTATGATGCGAGGATACATATCAGTAAGGGTTTGATGTCTATTCTATGTGAGGGTTACTATACTTGCTCATGATTATACACACTTGTATGACACATGACTAGAGAGATATAGATGCACTTGGTTAAAGTATATGTAAGATGATGTATGCACATGGTACAGTTAGAGATAAGACACAATGACATGTTTCAGGTTGAGGTGATAGAGGAAACATAGTGTTTGAAGTTTTTATGTAGGTGAAAACCCTAGTTTTTCAGAAGGTGTATGCAGGTTGCAATATATATATAGGCTGCATACATATGTGGGTTGTAGTACAGACAAGTCATGTGCATACACGAGCTTCAGCACATACACGTCGTGTACCTGTTGCATTTTTGTTGATACAAGAAGGTTACATGTACAAGTTGATCATAGATCTTTGGTACAAGTTGGATACATGTTGTTGCATAGATTGGTGTAGGTTTAATATAGTGACATATCTCACAGTGACAGTGGTTTCATCATTTCACTTATATTTGAGAGAGGCAGGATGGGGCAAGGATAGGTGGTTGTATCCACCTTCCAGTCATAGCCAGAGAACATAGGGGCTTGTAGCCTCCTTCTAGTTGTAGCCAGAGAATGGGGGATTTGGATATTTCCTCAGGTTGTAGCCTAGAAAACAAGGGGGTTGGAGCCTCCTTCTAGTTGGAGCTAGAAAACAAAGTACGTTGGTGCTTCCAATGAATGTAATTCTTAAAGACATATAAGAAAAAAACAATTGTGGCTTCTCTTGCATTAGGTTTCCATGTAAAAATATCGGTGTACTGTGTATGTGTATGATTTCTCATTGTTCATGGTTTATTTACTCTGCACTTATTGAATGATAATGGTATATTGATTACAAATATAAACAACACTTATATATTATAGTTAAAAATGATTAAAAAGAGATATTATTTATTCACCCCCCTCTCAGTAATCCAACAATCGGTATCGGAGCCATTTCCTTGAGAAATTAGTTTAACCACTGAAAGGTAGATCATGTTGAGGAACAATATGTATAAAAATAGAATACCACAGTTTGATGGAAAAAACTATGCATTTGCGAGTAGAAGGATGAAAAAATATGTACAAGCACATGGATTTGAGGTTTGGAAATTGGTTGTAGATGGATATAAAGAACCACCAGTTCCACCAACAAATGAAAACATAAGGAAACTCAGTCTAAATAATTCTAAAGCCAAAATGCACTTCTAAATGGTATTGGTGATTTGGTATATGGAAATTTTATGCATTGCATCTCCGCAAAAGATATTTGGGACAAACTTCAGAATATTTATGAAGGATATGCAAAAGTCAAGGAAACAAAGTTTCAAACTTACAAGGGTCAATTTGAACAGTTGAAAATGAAGGAATATGAGAATATTGAAACTTACACTTTACGAGTTGATGAAATTGTGAATGCAATTAGAGGATTGGGAGAAGAATTTGATGAATCTATAATTGTTCAAAAGGTACTAATATCTCTTCTAATGATATTTGATCATAAGGTCTCAACACTAGAAGAAGGAACATATTTGGATTCAATAAGCATGGATAAACTACATGGAATTTTCACAGCTTATGAAATGAGAATTGACCTGGAGAATCCAGGTACAAAAGAAGCATCATTCAAATCATCCAAGAAATTAAAGTAAAAGGGAAATAAAAATGCAAAATAATATTGGAACAACAATGACATCTCATAGGATAATGAAGAAGAAGCCAACTTCGTTAGAAGACTGAAAAAGGGAACCAGTGATAGATATCAAGGTAAAATTCCATTGATTTGTTTTAATTGTGATGGTATTGGTCATTTTGCTAACAAATGTCCTCATAAGAAAAATAAAAGAAATGAAGAATATGATTCAAATAGAAAACAAACATATAAAGGAAAAAGAGACAAAAATAAAGTCTTCAAGAGAATTTTATGCACCAAAGAAGATATAACCCCATCATATGAAGATGAAGTCAGTGAAAGTGAGACAAAAAAAGTTATATTCATAGAAATAGAAGAATCCAATAAAGAAGGAACCAAACAGGAATATGAAGGGGCAGAATTTGACTACAAAGAAGAACTGTTGAGTGCTATAGAAGTTATAAAAAGAGAAAAGAAGAAAAAAAAGAATCTCCAGGAAGAACTCGACAAGAAACAAGACAATAAAAATTCAAACTTTGAAGAACTAAAGAAGATGATGACTGAGTTGAAATTTCAAATAGAAGAAGACAAATAATTGAAGAATCACTCAAAGAACAACTGGAAGAAAAAGACAAGATTATTGAAAACATGGAAGCATAGATTGCCACATTGAGAAAAGAACTTCAACAAAATAACATGCATAATATCTCTAAGTTTTTGGATAACATTATCAATAGTTAGAGGCCACATCATGACAAGTCCAGGATAGGATACAATCATACAGAAAGAGGCTCAAGCTTCAAAACTACAGATCAATAAGAAAAATCAAGAATGTAGAGACAGTGAGAGGATCTTCTGAGAAGGAAGAAAAAAATAGGTTTCATTATAGAGATGCTCCACCACCCTAATGATTCGAATTCTAGAATCCACAACAGCCAAAATGAAAAATGATTTCAATAAGAAGATGGGTTCAGAAGAGTAACTCCTTTCAGAAGATCTTCAACTCCCAGGTATCAAACTATATTTTTTTGTTTTATGCTATGCATGTAATAATTTTGGACATAAAGCTATAAATTGCAGAAAAAATAACAGAAATAGAAACAACCTTGAAAGTCATGCATAAAATGGTTATTCAAGAAGGCCTAGTGAAACACAGAAAATAAGCTACAACAGGCTTAAATCTTTGAGCATTGAAGTGGAATGCTAGAAGTGCAACAAATTTGGACACATGGACAAATATTGTAGAATGACAGTTCCTCCCAGAGAATCACAACAAAATAACAACAAGTACAAACATGAACCTTGGTAGAGAACATGGATAAGAAAGAAGAATCAGTATAACAATGAAGATGCACACTCTCCCTACACGATAAGAAAAATAAACATGTTTTGTATGTTGATAGTGGTTGTTCAAAACACATGATAGGTGATGAGGACATGTTTCTAAACTTGAAAAATGAAAGATATGGATCAATCTCCTTTGGAAATGACGAATAAAATAGAATCATTGGAAAGGGGACAGACAAAATTGGAAACACGAATACCAAGGAAAAAAATGTTCTATTGGTAGAAGATATGAAACAAAATATTCTAAGTGTAAGTCAAATGTGTGACCAATGTCACAGAATTATGTTCAATTCATAGAAGTGTGAGATAAGAAAATAAGTTTTAGGTAAATTGGTCTCAACAACTGAAATAACTACAAGCAACATGTTATGACCCAAGGGGGGGATATATATGGCTAAATTTATATGCCCCCCTTGGGTCATAACACAACATATATGTATTAAGTGAAATTGAAAATGAAAAGTGTTGTCTAGGAAAGGAAGATGAAGTTTGGCTATGGAAAAAAAGAATGGGTCATATAAACTTTGATAATCTTGTCAAAGTCAGCAAAAAGGAATTAGTCGTAGAAATTCCCCAGATCATGAAGCCAACCAACACATTATGCAAGCATTGTCAACGATGAAAGAAAACAAATAATAGGGTCAAATCAAAGGAATACTCAACAACAAAACCACTGGAAATTGTGCATATTGATCTAGATGGACAAACTAGAACAAAGGGCTTAAAAGGTAAGAAATAATTTATTTCATTGGTTGATGATTATACAAGAATGACTGCATTTTGTTTTCTTAGGAATAAATTAGAAGCAGTTGAAAACTTCAAGGTATATAAGGAAATGGTTGAAAATGAAATGGATTCAAAAATCAAATGCTTGATATCGAGCAATGGAGGAGAGTTTACTTCAAAGGAATTTATGGATTTATGCAGCAAGTAAGGAATAAAAAAGCGATTCTTCATGCTCGGACACCTCAATAGAATGGGGTCATTGAAAGAAAGAACATGATAGTACAGGAAATGGCTCGAACAACGTTAATGGATTCCAAGTTGACAAATGTTTTTTGGACACATGAAATGCATATAGAATTTCACATTCAAAAAAAATTAATGTTCAAAAACAACAGTGACAAAACTCCCTATGATCCGTGAAAAGGAAAACCAACAAATGTGAAGAAATTTAGAGTTTTTGGAAGCAAATGCTACATCAAAGGGGAAGACAAAAAAATGGGAAAGTTTGATTCTCGTGTGGAAAAATCCATACTTTTTGGTTACTCAAGTACAAGGAAAGCATACAAATGTTACAATATAAGGCTCAAATGTTTTTTGGAAAGAATCAATGTAACAATTGATGAGACATGTGGAAAAAAAATAAAGGAAGAAGAAAAGGGTTCAATGGAATAGGTTTAGGAAGAAGAAGTAAAGGATAAAGAAGCAACAAAAGGGGAAGATGAAGAAGATCATATAGAAGTAGAAGAGAAAGTACAACAAGTACCTCCAAATACACCTAGCAAGCAAATACAAAAGAATCATCCCTCGAATAAGATTATCAGGAACAAATATGTAGGAGTTGAGACTAGAAGAAGAATTCATTCACCAGAACAATTTCACCTAGCACTCTTATCTTCGATTGAACCAAACGGTTTTGAAGAATTCAACAAGGATGAATTATGGATAAAGGCCATGAATGAAGAGTTGGATCAAATAGAGAAGAATGACTCTTGGGAATTGGTTCCAAGACCAAGGTACAAGAATATAATTGGCACAAAGTGGGTCTTCAGAAATAAATTGAATGAAGATGGATAGGTTACCAGGAACAAAGCTAGATTTATATGTAAATGATATGCATAGGTTGAAGGTATCAATTTTGAAGAGACTTTTTCCCCAGTTTTCAGAATGGAAGCAATCATATTGATCATAGCTTATACATGATCCAAGAATACTAAAGTGTATCATATGGACGTGAAATTGACCTTTCTGAAAGGGAAACTAGAAGAAGAAGTCTACATTGAGAAACCAGAAGGATTTCATTTGTGAGAGGATGAAGATTATGTGTGTAGGTTGAAGAAGGACTTATATGGTCTAAAAGAGGCCCCAAGAGAATAATATTCTAGATTGGACATATATATACAACAAGGGTTTAGAAAAAGAAATTCAAACAACAACCTCTACATCAAGGTAACTCAAGATATTATTTTATTAATTGAATTTTATGTTGATGATATTATTTTTGGAATTGATGATGACAGGTTAAGCCAAAAATTTGCAAATGATATGCATAATGAATTTGAAATGTCATTACTTGGAGAACTATCCTCCTTTTTGGGTCTTCAAATATGTCAAAGAAACCAAGGCATTTTTATTTCTTGAACAAAGTATATCAGAGAAATGATAAATAGGTTTGGAATGGAAGATTTTAAACCAGTCAATAATCTTATGGAAACCAGTTGCAATTTAAGAAAATATTATTATTCAAAGTCTACAGATTGGAGGCATTACATGTCAATAATTGGCAACTTACTTTATGTGAAAACATTTAGACCATATGTAATGCAGGAAGTTGGACATGTGGAATGATTTCAACCAGCACCAAAAGAATCGCATGCTCTAGTAGTAAAGAGGATATTCAAATATCTCAAGGGTACATAAGAGTTTGTACTGTGGTATCTAAGAGGAAATGATCTATCACTTATTTCCTACACAGATGCAGATTGGGTAGGTTGCATTGATGACCGAAGAAGTAAAAGTGGATAAATGTTCTTCTTGGGTGAGTGTTTGGTGCCTTGGCTCAACAAGAAACAATCATCAATATAATTTTCTATAGTCGAAGAAGAGTATATTGTAGTAGCAACATGTTGTACACAGGTTCTATGCATGAAACAAACTTTGACACATATACAGGTTGAGTATGATGATCCCATTCCAATATATGGTGATAATAAATGTGTCATCAGTATCTCAAAGAATCTAGTGATGCACTCCAAGAAAAAGAACATTCCAATCAAGTATCAATTTCTATGGGAACATGTTGCTGAGAGGAACATCAGATTTGAATGTGTGGGAAAAAAGGAACAAGCTACAGATATATTTACAAAACCTCTTCCAAGGGAAGCTTTTGAGTATCTTCGAGAGAGACTCGAAGTAATTTTCACAAACGAATGTTTTTTAATCATTATCGTATATTTATTAGATTTACACGAGGAAGCACCATCAAGAGGAAAATTCAATTTGGGGGAGAATTTTTAGGAAGATTTTAGTCAACAGTCAGGGGGAGCATCCCCAAGAAACATTTAGTTAGGGGGAGAAGCCCCAATGGAAAGTTTCCTTTTCCATTCATGTCAAAGGGGAAGAGATTCATCATATGCATGATAAAGAGTTATATTTTGAGAGAGAGAGCATAGAGACATGTTTCCAGGGGGAGCATTGGTCATAGGGGGAGTATGAGCGATACGACTTCAGTATTGCATTAGAGTGCTTCTGTCAATGAAAAAGGGGGAGATTGTTGATTAAATGGTTTGGTTTTCATTGATTTCAACCCTTGAATCAAGTCTGGTAGAAAATTCTAGTATCCCCAACACATATGGTTAAGAGATTTAAGTTTTATATATATATATAATGGTATGAATATTAGTAAGACTATTCTAGATGGATAGTACATTTCATGCCATTTTCGGTGATATGTAGAACATCACATAAGTCCTCATGGTTAGAGAGTTATGACCTTGTGAAGTTAGGGAACCCCCATGAGTTATCTAGAAGGTCAAATATGTCAAGTTATTCTAGAATCCCCTAGAAGAAGTTGACTAGTCAAGTGGGTGAAACTAGGAGTTAATCATGGGTTAAGTTGTTGCAATAAGAAAATAATTAAAAATAAATTAGTTACAACTAGAAGTGGGGAACTTACTATTTGTAGAAAAGTGGGTTAGAAGTGGACAAGTGGTTAGAAGTTGGTTATCCCTAAAAGAAGGAAATTGGATTAAGTTGGTTAGAAGGTAACCCCTTAAGGAAGCTACATGGAAGTATAAATAAGAGAGAAAGGCTCTCCTATTAGAACCTATTAAGAACATTGAATGTATATTATTGCGTAAGATTTATTGCAGGTACTCATTGATACATCTGAAGTTACAGAAGCATGAGGTAGCACAAAGGGTTGACAAAGAAAGTTTCAAAATTGTAGAAAATACTAGAAAAACCCTAGTTTTTTAGGTGTACACGGGCTACAGTGGAGAAGATCGTGCACATACGCGGGATGGAAGTACAACAAGACACGTACATACGCATGCTGGTAGTATAACATGGCTCATACATAAGGGAATTTCCATGAAAACTTGAGAAGATAAAGATATCAGATCTCTAAAGTCTAAAAGCAAGCTCCCAAGAAGGTCTACAATGATCAAGTACAACAAATCTATCTATTGGTTAAAAGGGTATGTCTTATTTCTATGAGTAGTTGGATTTTGTTTTCTAAATGACAAATGGTTATGTGGGTTTGAGAATTTTCACTAGAGAGGCTATTGGTTGTGTTCACACTAGAAGTTGTTCCTAGGCTACTTTAGGAACAAGTCTAACACACCTTAAATTAGAAATGAGTTTGGTTGGGTTTTGAGGAAATTTAGTGGATGAAGAAGAAGAAACCGAGAAATATAAAAGACAATAAGCTATTGCAGATTAGTGATGGATGATTGGGCTATGGAGTCAATAAAACACCCTTCTCATTAAATGCAATCATTCTGCATATCAAATAAAATGTTTATATAATAATGGATAGAAGAAGGAAAAAAATAACAAAATGCAGAACATTCACAAGGAATAGATTCTCTATGCATAAATGAATTCAAGGTACTTGAATGTAAACAATGACTAATAGGAAATACACATCATATCCACATATTTTGAAGAATCCATTAATCAAAGGCAATCACGATCCTCAAGGTATACGATTTATTCAAGTAAGAAGAGAAATTAGAGTGAAAACAAGAACACAATATGATAACACACATATTATGAAACTTCAATAACATAAATGTTTACAAACAAAATGCCCCCAAGGATTACATTGATAACAACTAAAAAATACCTCCTACAACTTTTTCACAACTCTTCTTGGATATTTCAAACTCTCTCTCAGACCTCTCAAGTCTAAGAGTTCCCCTCTTCTTTGCATCTAGTTTATATAAAATTGATAGAACTTACATGATAAATATTAGATACTTAAATCACAGATCTAATATTCTCAAAATATAAATGAATATCTCCCCTTGGGGTCGAATTTTGACTTAGTTACATCAACAAGATACACAAAATCTAAGAAAATCAGTCCAATACCTAAAAACTAGGGTTTAGATTTCAAAGAATTAATGGCATTCAAAGTAAACCAAATTTTTTGAGGATATTTAGCATAAATATCCTCCTTGAACATACATATTCCACCTTTACGTGATAACTCTCCTTGGCATGTGTGAGGACGAATTACACCTTGACTGTTCCATTTCATCGTCAACACTTTTACAATGAAATTCTGAAAAATAGGGTTGAAACAACACTCACTATCTACTAAACCATGACACCTGTGTGAAAAAAAAGGGAGGTTTTTGTATATGATATTTTAATTGATAAAAAACACTTTCAGTTTTTCAAAATAACTTTCCATCTCCTTGTAATATGTGCCCAAAGAATATGACTAAAACAAGAAAATTATTGTATTTACAAATCTGAAAAATGAGTTGTAAAGACCTGCTTGTATGTGTAAAATATGAGGGAGGATTTTTTTTTATATTAGGATTTACTTTAAAAAAACATCTTTTGGTTTTCAAAAATTCCTCTTCATATTCTCATAATCTGAGTTTGAAATTGACTGCAAAAACAATCATTTCTAGAAAATCCCATGTTTTATGTTTTCTCCTTTTCCATACAAGATTGCTCCAAAAATCTTTTCTGAAGATACAAAATAATTTATAATGTGTATTTTCTGGTTTACAATGGTTTCAATATCATTTTTCATCATCAACTATCACAAAACCCAAAACTATGTCATTTACTTGAAAAACAAGGCGCTGCATGAACTTCCTGTAATGTTATTTTTGACCAGTTTGCATACCTAACACCTTTTTTATCTCCTAGGTAAAAGAAAAAACCAGTCTTAGATGAACCAAACTTAAGTACCTGATTTCTAAAAAGGTTTTCTTCAACTTTCATTGATTTCATTCAAAATTTAAGGTTTCATAGAAAATCAAACTGTCAAATCTGAATGTTTCCCTAGGAGACAGTTTTGGCTGCTTCAGCTAACAGATCTAGACTATTTATTATTTTTTGATTGGTGTGGGAATGAGTTTTCATTCTCCTTGAATCATGAATATCAGATATAAACACCAATTTTGAGCCCTTCTTGCTATGTTTACTTTGTTTCCTCTGTTTTCCTGTAGTAACCCTTCCTTTCAAGTTGTTCTTTTAAAATATGTGATTAACTCCATTTTTTTACCATGTTCACATAACCTTATCAAATCCTTTTAACTAATTTAGAGGATTTTTCATTGAAGATACAAGAATAAGCAAAAACCCCATCATATAGAGAGAGATTTATATACTCTCTTTGGCTGCAATTTCAAATACACTTGATGGCTGGTGGATTTGGGCTCAAGAATGCTTGAGACAGAAAGAGATCTAACATAGGATCCATGGGGGATGGAATGTTCCCTGTGATATTCCAAGAACAATAAGACATGTTCCTTATCATTGGGCTATGTATTCATTCACCGCCTTCAAAATCTCTACAACTTATTCACAATCTAAAAACACACTGCTGAAAACAAAATGTATTTCTACAAACCAAATGCTTGGGAATCGAGCTTATTCATCCTACTTCTAACCGATAGGAAAAATATAATCATGTGTAATCATGCTTCCAATGAAGCCATGATATCATCCAACCGAATATAAGATCTTCTTGCATGAATATGGAAGTGAAAGAAGAATATAATATTTGCAACCAAAAATTTATTTGCAAGGCATACTTACAACCACAATCCACTTTGATTCCAAATGCCACATGGCTGAAATTTTCTGAAAACTATGACTCCATGTAAATGGCCACTGGGTCCTGCCAATTATGTTTCATTTCCATCTGATATGGAAGGACACATTGTTCTTATGCTTTAGTTATCAAAATATACTTCATTTGTTTTTCTAGAAAAAGAGCATGAAAATCACTCAGGTGTTGGCAATCAAAAGCATCAAGGTCATCTTGGATATGCTCATAAGTTTCTTGAATAGAAACAAAAAAAATGCCATCATGAGAATCAACAAACTATTCCATATATTCCTCACAGCCATCAGATGCATATATTTCATAAACTGACTCTGACTGTTCATAGATAATGGACTGAATTTCTTCATGAATTTGTTGATCATATTTTACCACATCACAAACATTTGGATCTAGAATTTTGACATCATCATCATATTCATCAAAAACGGGATCAACATGATAAAATTTTAATGAAAAAGATGCAGATTTATGAAAATTACCATCGATAATATGATCTTCAAACAAACTTGGAACAATTTATGTATCATAATCATCACTATAAGAAACATTAGGATTAATGCCAAATGACTCTAAAGTATTGTTTTCATCAACCTTAATATATGTTTGTTGAAGATCCTCTTGTTGCAAAATAGATTTAGAAGAAGATATATCTAAAAATGAAACTTCTTCCTCTTCATCAATATAACCAACCACTTCATCTGCACTGCTAGAAGCATCAACTGCTAAATTCTAAATATATAATGCATATCCTTGACATCAATGCTCAAAAAGTTTTTCAGCCGAGTAAATCCTCTTGCGATATGAATAAAAAACATCATGAAAGTCCTTCAAAGAATGAATGTTATCAACAGGAAGATATTGACACCATTCATGAGTATGTTCTTCTAAATAATATATGAACATCTTGATTAAGACATCCTTGTGAACAAAATCATGTTCAAGCATGCATTTATGAAAATTTAATAAGTGCTCACCACGATGATCATACTTGCTTCCTATAAATCTGGGAAGATAGTCATCCCATTCAACTATAGTAGGCACCAGATGTGGAAAACCAACTATGTTTGAGAAATCAAAAAATGCATACCTTCGAGCCAATATAGCTTCGATGACCATTCTGGAGCTTCAACCAGTGGAGTCACATATGAATCTCTAAATAGTGGAGTCTCCATGGTGAAACATAAGTAGTCTAAAGTGTCCAGCTTCAGTTCACTGTCCAAAGCTATATCTCCTCGTTGTCGTTCTCCCAGGGAATATATTTTCACTTCCATCCCCAACAACGCCGCCAAAAGATGTTAATGCTAGAATTTGTTCCTAGACTGCTTTAGGAACAAGCCTAGCACACCTTAAATTAGAAATGATTTGGGTTGGGTTTTCAAGAAATTAGTGGATCAAGAAGAATACAACGAGAAAGAGAAAGAAAGTAAGCTATTGTAGATTAGTGATGAACTGTTGGGATATGGATACAAACAAACAACATGCTCATTAAATGTAATCAATTTGCATATTAGATAAAGGGTTTATATAATAATGGATAGAAGAAGGGAAAAAATAACAAAAAGAAGAACATTCACATGACAGAGATCCTCTCTGCATAAATGAATTCAAGGTAATTTAATGTAAACAATGAATAATAGGAAAGACACATTAGATCCTCAGATGCTCAAGAATTCATTAATGAAAGGAAACCATGATCCTTAAGGTATATGATTTATTCAAGTAAGAAGACAAATTAGAATGGAAACAAGAACAGAATATGATAACACACATATTATGAACCTCCAATAATAAAAATGCTTACACCCAAAATTCCCCTCAGGATTACAATGATAACACCTAAAAAATGTCTCCTACATCTTTCTCACAGCTCTTCTTGGATCTTTTAAACTCTCTCTCAGACCACTCGGGTCTAAGAGTTCCCCTCTTCTTTGCATATAGTTTATGTGAAATTTATAGACCTTACATGAAAACCAATAGATCCTTAAAGCATGGATATAATATTCACAAAATAGAACTAAATATCTCCCCTTGGGGTTGAATTTGGAATTAGTTACATCAACAAGATACAAAAAATCTAAGAAATCAGTCCAATAGATAAAAACTAGGGTTTGGATTTAAAAGCATTAATAACATTCAAAGTAAACCAATTTGTTTTAGGATATTTAGAAAAACATCCTCCTTGAACATCCATATGCCACCTTGACCTGACATCTCTCATTGGCACGTGTGAGGACGAATTACTTGAATGTTCCATTTCATCTTCAACACTTTTACAACAAAATTATGAATAATAGGGATGAAACAACACTCGATATCTCCTAAACCATGACACCTGTGTGAAAAATGAGGGAGGTTTTTGTATATGAGCTTGTTCTTGATAAAACTATCTTTTTGTTTTTCAAAATGCCTTTCCATCGCCTTGTAATATGTACCCAAAGAAGATGACTGAAAAAGGAAAATTCATGTATTTACAAATTTGAAAAATGAGTTGTAAAGACCTAATTGTATCTCCCAAACCATGACACCTTTATAAAATATGACGGAGGATTTTGTATATTAGGATGTACTAGAAAAAAAAATCTTTTGGTTTTCACAAATTCCTCTTCATCTCCTCATAATATGAGTTTGCAATTGACTACAAAAACAATTATTTTGAGAAAATCCCTTATTTTTTGTTTTCTCCTTTTCCATACAAGATTGCTCCAAAACTCTTTTCTGAAGATACAAAATGGTTTATAATGTGTATTTTAGGGATTATAATGGTTTAATTATCATTTTTCATCATCACCTATCACAAAAACCCAAAAATATGTCATTTACTTGAAAAAGATGGCGCTATAGAAACTTCCTATAACACTATTTTTTTGACCAGTTTGCATACCTAAAACCTTTTTTCTTACCTAGGTAAAAGACAAAACCATTATTATATGAACCAAACACTTAATTACCTAATCTAAAAAAATGTTTCCTTCAACTTTCATTGATTTCATTCAAAATTTAGGGTTTCATAGAAAATCAAACTGTCAAATCTGAATGTTTCCCTCAAAAACAGTTTTAGCTGCTTCAGCTTATAGATCTAGACTATTTCTTCTTTTTCTCTTGGTGTGGGAACGAGTTGTAATTTTCCTTGACTAATAAATATCATATATAAACACCAATTTTGAGCCCTTATTTATCTATTTACTTTGTTTCCTCTGTTTTCCTACAGTAACCCTTCCTTTGAAGCTGTTCTTTTAAAATCTTTGATTAACTCCTTTTTTTTACCATGTTCACATAACCTTGTCAAATCCTTTCAACTAATTTAGAGGATTTTCCACTAAATATATAAGAATAATAAAAAACCCCATCATATATAGAGAGATTCATATACTTGGTGTCGTTTCAATTTCAAATACACTTGACGCCTTGTGGATTTGGGCTCGAGAATGCTTGAGACAGAAAGAGAGCTAACAGGTTGCATGGCACTTATTGTATAAGTTAGATCTACATAAATACAATACTGGTATGTTGGTATTACTCATTGATTCATCTTGTTGGTTCAAGTGTTGAAACATAGTTTGTATTTCTTGGTACATGGCTGATGGTTTTGGTTGTGAATTGGTTGTGAATTTTTTTGTATGATGTGAGGTTGCATATTAGTAAGGGTTCGATTTCTATTCCATGTGAGGTTTATTATACTTATTCATGATTATAGACACTTGTATGGAACATGAATAGAGATATATAGATTCACTTGGTTAAAGGATATGTAAGATGATGTATTCATAGGGTATAGTTACAAATAAGACACAATGAAAGGGTTCAGGTTGAGGTGACAGAGGAAACATAGTGTTTGAAGTTTTAAGGTAGGTGAAAACCCTAGCTTTTCAGAAGGTGTATGCAGGATACAATATAGACATGCCATGTACATACGTGGTCTATAGTACAAACAGGTCACATACATACGTGAGCTGCAGCACAGAGAGGTCGTGTACCTGTTGCGAATTTGTTGGTACAGGAAGGTTACAGGTACATGTTGATCACAAGTCTTTGGTATAGGTTGGGTACAGGTTTTTAGCACATATTAGTACAATTTTATAATGACATATCTCATAGTGACAGTGTGGCAGTGGTTTCATCATTTCACTTATATTTTAAAGAGGCGAGACAGGGCAAGGATAGGTGGTTGTAGCCACATTCTAGTGGTATCCAAAGAACATAGTGGTTTGTAGCCTCCTTTTGATTGTAGCCAGAGAATTGGAGATTTGTAGCTTCCCTCAAGTGTTAGCCTGAAAAACAAGGGGGTTGGAATCTCCTTCTAGTCGAAGCTAGAAAACAAAGGAAGTTGGTGATTCCAATGAATGTAATTCTTAAATACATATAAGAAAAATCATTCTGTGGTTTTCTCCCACATTGGATTTCCACATAAAAATACTGGTGTATTGTGTATGTGTATGATTTCTCATTGTTCATGGTTTATTTACTCTACAGTTGTTGAATGATAATGGTATATTAATCATCAACATAAACAACACTTATATACTATGCTTAAAAATGATTAAAAATCTCTATTATTGATTCACCCCCCCTCTCAGTAATCCAACATTTTAGATAAATGAAAATGATAATAAGAGGATACTATAAACCTACCTCGTCCGAATGTCTAAACAAGACCATGGTTGATCTCATGACACAAATATTTATACCTACAACTTGTCCTCGACATCCAAGATACGCAAGCATGTGAAAATTATATAGAATATTAGCATATAAACTATCATAATCCATTAACATGCATAATAAATATGCCCATGCAAAATAATACAAATATATGCGACATATAATTGGATGAGAAAAAGGGTATTTCTATTAATGTAATCAATAGAAGTACATAGGTGACAAAATTCTGTAATGACACATATCAAAACTGAGAAACCAAGTCCCTCCAATTGGGCCTTCACCACTTCAATCCTCCACAAAGGCAAGCTCACAAGTAGTAGGAGTCAATGAGGCTATATATCTCAAGATAGGAAGAGCTTGGGGGATGAACACGAGAAGCTCATACTTTCAAGGAAAAGGGATGGACACTCAATATGAGGTGAAATTTCTCCAAAGTGTCTTTTCTTTCAATGATGAATTTCCCTTTAAAGGATTGTATATGGCTCAATTGATATCCTTCAAATGGAATTGAAGGATCGAGTCAGAGCATTTCTAGTATATGGAAGGTCAAGGATCATGGATCTCATAACATGGCATGGAAACCCGACATATTTTTAAATTTTTTAGCACAAAACTCGATGTACGTGGGCTCTAATGGAGAAACCTGTGTATATGCAAGTTTTCTAATTATGGCTCGTGTATATGGAAAAAAAAAAAATTGACTTTGGAGTGAACGAAAAGGGGAATTTGAGTATGCAGAGGGAAATGGAAGGCCATCAAAGCAATATCCATGGAGTGTGGAAAAGTTTTCTATAATAGATGCCCCCTAATGTGTGAGGTCAGAAGAGTATTCACAATGGTTGGAATACATTATAATTCTTATAAGTGGAGTAATGAAGACTCAGCTAGAAGAACTAGTTACTCATGAGAATATTAAAATTCATATTGACTTTGTACACATTGCTTCCAATTTAAATTACACTCCAGATTCATGTGGATATATATCAAAGAGTTGTTCATGGCCATGAATAGGAAAAACAAAGTGGACATATGCCATAGGTTTTCATAGTCATAAACAAGACATAGTGGAGT
>ML779813.1:345033-367351 GCA_009831015.1 Picea engelmannii
TATCAGTAAGGGTTTGATGTCTATTCTATGTGAGGGTTACTATACTTGCTCATGATTATACACACTTGTATGACACATGACTAGAGAGATATAGATGCACTTGGTTAAAGTATATGTAAGATGATGTATGCACATGGTACAGTTAGAGATAAGACACAATGACATGTTTCAGGTTGAGGTGATAGAGGAAACATAGTGTTTGAAGTTTTTATGTAGGTGAAAACCCTAGTTTTTCAGAAGGTGTATGCAGGTTGCAATATATATATAGGCTGCATACATATGTGGGTTGTAGTACAGACAAGTCATGTGCATACACGAGCTTCAGCACATACACGTCGTGTACCTGTTGCATTTTTGTTGATACAAGAAGGTTACATGTACAAGTTGATCATAGATCTTTGGTACAAGTTGGATACATGTTGTTGCATAGATTGGTGTAGGTTTAATATAGTGACATATCTCACAGTGACAGTGGTTTCATCATTTCACTTATATTTGAGAGAGGCAGGATGGGGCAAGGATAGGTGGTTGTATCCACCTTCCAGTCATAGCCAGAGAACATAGGGGCTTGTAGCCTCCTTCTAGTTGTAGCCAGAGAATGGGGGATTTGGATATTTCCTCAGGTTGTAGCCTAGAAAACAAGGGGGTTGGAGCCTCCTTCTAGTTGGAGCTAGAAAACAAAGTACGTTGGTGCTTCCAATGAATGTAATTCTTAAAGACATATAAGAAAAAAACAATTGTGGCTTCTCTTGCATTAGGTTTCCATGTAAAAATATCGGTGTACTGTGTATGTGTATGATTTCTCATTGTTCATGGTTTATTTACTCTGCACTTATTGAATGATAATGGTATATTGATTACAAATATAAACAACACTTATATATTATAGTTAAAAATGATTAAAAAGAGATATTATTTATTCACCCCCCTCTCAGTAATCCAACAATCGGTATCGGAGCCATTTCCTTGAGAAATTAGTTTAACCACTGAAAGGTAGATCATGTTGAGGAACAATATGTATAAAAATAGAATACCACAGTTTGATGGAAAAAACTATGCATTTGCGAGTAGAAGGATGAAAAAATATGTACAAGCACATGGATTTGAGGTTTGGAAATTGGTTGTAGATGGATATAAAGAACCACCAGTTCCACCAACAAATGAAAACATAAGGAAACTCAGTCTAAATAATTCTAAAGCCAAAATGCACTTCTAAATGGTATTGGTGATTTGGTATATGGAAATTTTATGCATTGCATCTCCGCAAAAGATATTTGGGACAAACTTCAGAATATTTATGAAGGATATGCAAAAGTCAAGGAAACAAAGTTTCAAACTTACAAGGGTCAATTTGAACAGTTGAAAATGAAGGAATATGAGAATATTGAAACTTACACTTTACGAGTTGATGAAATTGTGAATGCAATTAGAGGATTGGGAGAAGAATTTGATGAATCTATAATTGTTCAAAAGGTACTAATATCTCTTCTAATGATATTTGATCATAAGGTCTCAACACTAGAAGAAGGAACATATTTGGATTCAATAAGCATGGATAAACTACATGGAATTTTCACAGCTTATGAAATGAGAATTGACCTGGAGAATCCAGGTACAAAAGAAGCATCATTCAAATCATCCAAGAAATTAAAGTAAAAGGGAAATAAAAATGCAAAATAATATTGGAACAACAATGACATCTCATAGGATAATGAAGAAGAAGCCAACTTCGTTAGAAGACTGAAAAAGGGAACCAGTGATAGATATCAAGGTAAAATTCCATTGATTTGTTTTAATTGTGATGGTATTGGTCATTTTGCTAACAAATGTCCTCATAAGAAAAATAAAAGAAATGAAGAATATGATTCAAATAGAAAACAAACATATAAAGGAAAAAGAGACAAAAATAAAGTCTTCAAGAGAATTTTATGCACCAAAGAAGATATAACCCCATCATATGAAGATGAAGTCAGTGAAAGTGAGACAAAAAAAGTTATATTCATAGAAATAGAAGAATCCAATAAAGAAGGAACCAAACAGGAATATGAAGGGGCAGAATTTGACTACAAAGAAGAACTGTTGAGTGCTATAGAAGTTATAAAAAGAGAAAAGAAGAAAAAAAAGAATCTCCAGGAAGAACTCGACAAGAAACAAGACAATAAAAATTCAAACTTTGAAGAACTAAAGAAGATGATGACTGAGTTGAAATTTCAAATAGAAGAAGACAAATAATTGAAGAATCACTCAAAGAACAACTGGAAGAAAAAGACAAGATTATTGAAAACATGGAAGCATAGATTGCCACATTGAGAAAAGAACTTCAACAAAATAACATGCATAATATCTCTAAGTTTTTGGATAACATTATCAATAGTTAGAGGCCACATCATGACAAGTCCAGGATAGGATACAATCATACAGAAAGAGGCTCAAGCTTCAAAACTACAGATCAATAAGAAAAATCAAGAATGTAGAGACAGTGAGAGGATCTTCTGAGAAGGAAGAAAAAAATAGGTTTCATTATAGAGATGCTCCACCACCCTAATGATTCGAATTCTAGAATCCACAACAGCCAAAATGAAAAATGATTTCAATAAGAAGATGGGTTCAGAAGAGTAACTCCTTTCAGAAGATCTTCAACTCCCAGGTATCAAACTATATTTTTTTGTTTTATGCTATGCATGTAATAATTTTGGACATAAAGCTATAAATTGCAGAAAAAATAACAGAAATAGAAACAACCTTGAAAGTCATGCATAAAATGGTTATTCAAGAAGGCCTAGTGAAACACAGAAAATAAGCTACAACAGGCTTAAATCTTTGAGCATTGAAGTGGAATGCTAGAAGTGCAACAAATTTGGACACATGGACAAATATTGTAGAATGACAGTTCCTCCCAGAGAATCACAACAAAATAACAACAAGTACAAACATGAACCTTGGTAGAGAACATGGATAAGAAAGAAGAATCAGTATAACAATGAAGATGCACACTCTCCCTACACGATAAGAAAAATAAACATGTTTTGTATGTTGATAGTGGTTGTTCAAAACACATGATAGGTGATGAGGACATGTTTCTAAACTTGAAAAATGAAAGATATGGATCAATCTCCTTTGGAAATGACGAATAAAATAGAATCATTGGAAAGGGGACAGACAAAATTGGAAACACGAATACCAAGGAAAAAAATGTTCTATTGGTAGAAGATATGAAACAAAATATTCTAAGTGTAAGTCAAATGTGTGACCAATGTCACAGAATTATGTTCAATTCATAGAAGTGTGAGATAAGAAAATAAGTTTTAGGTAAATTGGTCTCAACAACTGAAATAACTACAAGCAACATGTTATGACCCAAGGGGGGGATATATATGGCTAAATTTATATGCCCCCCTTGGGTCATAACACAACATATATGTATTAAGTGAAATTGAAAATGAAAAGTGTTGTCTAGGAAAGGAAGATGAAGTTTGGCTATGGAAAAAAAGAATGGGTCATATAAACTTTGATAATCTTGTCAAAGTCAGCAAAAAGGAATTAGTCGTAGAAATTCCCCAGATCATGAAGCCAACCAACACATTATGCAAGCATTGTCAACGATGAAAGAAAACAAATAATAGGGTCAAATCAAAGGAATACTCAACAACAAAACCACTGGAAATTGTGCATATTGATCTAGATGGACAAACTAGAACAAAGGGCTTAAAAGGTAAGAAATAATTTATTTCATTGGTTGATGATTATACAAGAATGACTGCATTTTGTTTTCTTAGGAATAAATTAGAAGCAGTTGAAAACTTCAAGGTATATAAGGAAATGGTTGAAAATGAAATGGATTCAAAAATCAAATGCTTGATATCGAGCAATGGAGGAGAGTTTACTTCAAAGGAATTTATGGATTTATGCAGCAAGTAAGGAATAAAAAAGCGATTCTTCATGCTCGGACACCTCAATAGAATGGGGTCATTGAAAGAAAGAACATGATAGTACAGGAAATGGCTCGAACAACGTTAATGGATTCCAAGTTGACAAATGTTTTTTGGACACATGAAATGCATATAGAATTTCACATTCAAAAAAAATTAATGTTCAAAAACAACAGTGACAAAACTCCCTATGATCCGTGAAAAGGAAAACCAACAAATGTGAAGAAATTTAGAGTTTTTGGAAGCAAATGCTACATCAAAGGGGAAGACAAAAAAATGGGAAAGTTTGATTCTCGTGTGGAAAAATCCATACTTTTTGGTTACTCAAGTACAAGGAAAGCATACAAATGTTACAATATAAGGCTCAAATGTTTTTTGGAAAGAATCAATGTAACAATTGATGAGACATGTGGAAAAAAAATAAAGGAAGAAGAAAAGGGTTCAATGGAATAGGTTTAGGAAGAAGAAGTAAAGGATAAAGAAGCAACAAAAGGGGAAGATGAAGAAGATCATATAGAAGTAGAAGAGAAAGTACAACAAGTACCTCCAAATACACCTAGCAAGCAAATACAAAAGAATCATCCCTCGAATAAGATTATCAGGAACAAATATGTAGGAGTTGAGACTAGAAGAAGAATTCATTCACCAGAACAATTTCACCTAGCACTCTTATCTTCGATTGAACCAAACGGTTTTGAAGAATTCAACAAGGATGAATTATGGATAAAGGCCATGAATGAAGAGTTGGATCAAATAGAGAAGAATGACTCTTGGGAATTGGTTCCAAGACCAAGGTACAAGAATATAATTGGCACAAAGTGGGTCTTCAGAAATAAATTGAATGAAGATGGATAGGTTACCAGGAACAAAGCTAGATTTATATGTAAATGATATGCATAGGTTGAAGGTATCAATTTTGAAGAGACTTTTTCCCCAGTTTTCAGAATGGAAGCAATCATATTGATCATAGCTTATACATGATCCAAGAATACTAAAGTGTATCATATGGACGTGAAATTGACCTTTCTGAAAGGGAAACTAGAAGAAGAAGTCTACATTGAGAAACCAGAAGGATTTCATTTGTGAGAGGATGAAGATTATGTGTGTAGGTTGAAGAAGGACTTATATGGTCTAAAAGAGGCCCCAAGAGAATAATATTCTAGATTGGACATATATATACAACAAGGGTTTAGAAAAAGAAATTCAAACAACAACCTCTACATCAAGGTAACTCAAGATATTATTTTATTAATTGAATTTTATGTTGATGATATTATTTTTGGAATTGATGATGACAGGTTAAGCCAAAAATTTGCAAATGATATGCATAATGAATTTGAAATGTCATTACTTGGAGAACTATCCTCCTTTTTGGGTCTTCAAATATGTCAAAGAAACCAAGGCATTTTTATTTCTTGAACAAAGTATATCAGAGAAATGATAAATAGGTTTGGAATGGAAGATTTTAAACCAGTCAATAATCTTATGGAAACCAGTTGCAATTTAAGAAAATATTATTATTCAAAGTCTACAGATTGGAGGCATTACATGTCAATAATTGGCAACTTACTTTATGTGAAAACATTTAGACCATATGTAATGCAGGAAGTTGGACATGTGGAATGATTTCAACCAGCACCAAAAGAATCGCATGCTCTAGTAGTAAAGAGGATATTCAAATATCTCAAGGGTACATAAGAGTTTGTACTGTGGTATCTAAGAGGAAATGATCTATCACTTATTTCCTACACAGATGCAGATTGGGTAGGTTGCATTGATGACCGAAGAAGTAAAAGTGGATAAATGTTCTTCTTGGGTGAGTGTTTGGTGCCTTGGCTCAACAAGAAACAATCATCAATATAATTTTCTATAGTCGAAGAAGAGTATATTGTAGTAGCAACATGTTGTACACAGGTTCTATGCATGAAACAAACTTTGACACATATACAGGTTGAGTATGATGATCCCATTCCAATATATGGTGATAATAAATGTGTCATCAGTATCTCAAAGAATCTAGTGATGCACTCCAAGAAAAAGAACATTCCAATCAAGTATCAATTTCTATGGGAACATGTTGCTGAGAGGAACATCAGATTTGAATGTGTGGGAAAAAAGGAACAAGCTACAGATATATTTACAAAACCTCTTCCAAGGGAAGCTTTTGAGTATCTTCGAGAGAGACTCGAAGTAATTTTCACAAACGAATGTTTTTTAATCATTATCGTATATTTATTAGATTTACACGAGGAAGCACCATCAAGAGGAAAATTCAATTTGGGGGAGAATTTTTAGGAAGATTTTAGTCAACAGTCAGGGGGAGCATCCCCAAGAAACATTTAGTTAGGGGGAGAAGCCCCAATGGAAAGTTTCCTTTTCCATTCATGTCAAAGGGGAAGAGATTCATCATATGCATGATAAAGAGTTATATTTTGAGAGAGAGAGCATAGAGACATGTTTCCAGGGGGAGCATTGGTCATAGGGGGAGTATGAGCGATACGACTTCAGTATTGCATTAGAGTGCTTCTGTCAATGAAAAAGGGGGAGATTGTTGATTAAATGGTTTGGTTTTCATTGATTTCAACCCTTGAATCAAGTCTGGTAGAAAATTCTAGTATCCCCAACACATATGGTTAAGAGATTTAAGTTTTATATATATATATAATGGTATGAATATTAGTAAGACTATTCTAGATGGATAGTACATTTCATGCCATTTTCGGTGATATGTAGAACATCACATAAGTCCTCATGGTTAGAGAGTTATGACCTTGTGAAGTTAGGGAACCCCCATGAGTTATCTAGAAGGTCAAATATGTCAAGTTATTCTAGAATCCCCTAGAAGAAGTTGACTAGTCAAGTGGGTGAAACTAGGAGTTAATCATGGGTTAAGTTGTTGCAATAAGAAAATAATTAAAAATAAATTAGTTACAACTAGAAGTGGGGAACTTACTATTTGTAGAAAAGTGGGTTAGAAGTGGACAAGTGGTTAGAAGTTGGTTATCCCTAAAAGAAGGAAATTGGATTAAGTTGGTTAGAAGGTAACCCCTTAAGGAAGCTACATGGAAGTATAAATAAGAGAGAAAGGCTCTCCTATTAGAACCTATTAAGAACATTGAATGTATATTATTGCGTAAGATTTATTGCAGGTACTCATTGATACATCTGAAGTTACAGAAGCATGAGGTAGCACAAAGGGTTGACAAAGAAAGTTTCAAAATTGTAGAAAATACTAGAAAAACCCTAGTTTTTTAGGTGTACACGGGCTACAGTGGAGAAGATCGTGCACATACGCGGGATGGAAGTACAACAAGACACGTACATACGCATGCTGGTAGTATAACATGGCTCATACATAAGGGAATTTCCATGAAAACTTGAGAAGATAAAGATATCAGATCTCTAAAGTCTAAAAGCAAGCTCCCAAGAAGGTCTACAATGATCAAGTACAACAAATCTATCTATTGGTTAAAAGGGTATGTCTTATTTCTATGAGTAGTTGGATTTTGTTTTCTAAATGACAAATGGTTATGTGGGTTTGAGAATTTTCACTAGAGAGGCTATTGGTTGTGTTCACACTAGAAGTTGTTCCTAGGCTACTTTAGGAACAAGTCTAACACACCTTAAATTAGAAATGAGTTTGGTTGGGTTTTGAGGAAATTTAGTGGATGAAGAAGAAGAAACCGAGAAATATAAAAGACAATAAGCTATTGCAGATTAGTGATGGATGATTGGGCTATGGAGTCAATAAAACACCCTTCTCATTAAATGCAATCATTCTGCATATCAAATAAAATGTTTATATAATAATGGATAGAAGAAGGAAAAAAATAACAAAATGCAGAACATTCACAAGGAATAGATTCTCTATGCATAAATGAATTCAAGGTACTTGAATGTAAACAATGACTAATAGGAAATACACATCATATCCACATATTTTGAAGAATCCATTAATCAAAGGCAATCACGATCCTCAAGGTATACGATTTATTCAAGTAAGAAGAGAAATTAGAGTGAAAACAAGAACACAATATGATAACACACATATTATGAAACTTCAATAACATAAATGTTTACAAACAAAATGCCCCCAAGGATTACATTGATAACAACTAAAAAATACCTCCTACAACTTTTTCACAACTCTTCTTGGATATTTCAAACTCTCTCTCAGACCTCTCAAGTCTAAGAGTTCCCCTCTTCTTTGCATCTAGTTTATATAAAATTGATAGAACTTACATGATAAATATTAGATACTTAAATCACAGATCTAATATTCTCAAAATATAAATGAATATCTCCCCTTGGGGTCGAATTTTGACTTAGTTACATCAACAAGATACACAAAATCTAAGAAAATCAGTCCAATACCTAAAAACTAGGGTTTAGATTTCAAAGAATTAATGGCATTCAAAGTAAACCAAATTTTTTGAGGATATTTAGCATAAATATCCTCCTTGAACATACATATTCCACCTTTACGTGATAACTCTCCTTGGCATGTGTGAGGACGAATTACACCTTGACTGTTCCATTTCATCGTCAACACTTTTACAATGAAATTCTGAAAAATAGGGTTGAAACAACACTCACTATCTACTAAACCATGACACCTGTGTGAAAAAAAAGGGAGGTTTTTGTATATGATATTTTAATTGATAAAAAACACTTTCAGTTTTTCAAAATAACTTTCCATCTCCTTGTAATATGTGCCCAAAGAATATGACTAAAACAAGAAAATTATTGTATTTACAAATCTGAAAAATGAGTTGTAAAGACCTGCTTGTATGTGTAAAATATGAGGGAGGATTTTTTTTTATATTAGGATTTACTTTAAAAAAACATCTTTTGGTTTTCAAAAATTCCTCTTCATATTCTCATAATCTGAGTTTGAAATTGACTGCAAAAACAATCATTTCTAGAAAATCCCATGTTTTATGTTTTCTCCTTTTCCATACAAGATTGCTCCAAAAATCTTTTCTGAAGATACAAAATAATTTATAATGTGTATTTTCTGGTTTACAATGGTTTCAATATCATTTTTCATCATCAACTATCACAAAACCCAAAACTATGTCATTTACTTGAAAAACAAGGCGCTGCATGAACTTCCTGTAATGTTATTTTTGACCAGTTTGCATACCTAACACCTTTTTTATCTCCTAGGTAAAAGAAAAAACCAGTCTTAGATGAACCAAACTTAAGTACCTGATTTCTAAAAAGGTTTTCTTCAACTTTCATTGATTTCATTCAAAATTTAAGGTTTCATAGAAAATCAAACTGTCAAATCTGAATGTTTCCCTAGGAGACAGTTTTGGCTGCTTCAGCTAACAGATCTAGACTATTTATTATTTTTTGATTGGTGTGGGAATGAGTTTTCATTCTCCTTGAATCATGAATATCAGATATAAACACCAATTTTGAGCCCTTCTTGCTATGTTTACTTTGTTTCCTCTGTTTTCCTGTAGTAACCCTTCCTTTCAAGTTGTTCTTTTAAAATATGTGATTAACTCCATTTTTTTACCATGTTCACATAACCTTATCAAATCCTTTTAACTAATTTAGAGGATTTTTCATTGAAGATACAAGAATAAGCAAAAACCCCATCATATAGAGAGAGATTTATATACTCTCTTTGGCTGCAATTTCAAATACACTTGATGGCTGGTGGATTTGGGCTCAAGAATGCTTGAGACAGAAAGAGATCTAACATAGGATCCATGGGGGATGGAATGTTCCCTGTGATATTCCAAGAACAATAAGACATGTTCCTTATCATTGGGCTATGTATTCATTCACCGCCTTCAAAATCTCTACAACTTATTCACAATCTAAAAACACACTGCTGAAAACAAAATGTATTTCTACAAACCAAATGCTTGGGAATCGAGCTTATTCATCCTACTTCTAACCGATAGGAAAAATATAATCATGTGTAATCATGCTTCCAATGAAGCCATGATATCATCCAACCGAATATAAGATCTTCTTGCATGAATATGGAAGTGAAAGAAGAATATAATATTTGCAACCAAAAATTTATTTGCAAGGCATACTTACAACCACAATCCACTTTGATTCCAAATGCCACATGGCTGAAATTTTCTGAAAACTATGACTCCATGTAAATGGCCACTGGGTCCTGCCAATTATGTTTCATTTCCATCTGATATGGAAGGACACATTGTTCTTATGCTTTAGTTATCAAAATATACTTCATTTGTTTTTCTAGAAAAAGAGCATGAAAATCACTCAGGTGTTGGCAATCAAAAGCATCAAGGTCATCTTGGATATGCTCATAAGTTTCTTGAATAGAAACAAAAAAAATGCCATCATGAGAATCAACAAACTATTCCATATATTCCTCACAGCCATCAGATGCATATATTTCATAAACTGACTCTGACTGTTCATAGATAATGGACTGAATTTCTTCATGAATTTGTTGATCATATTTTACCACATCACAAACATTTGGATCTAGAATTTTGACATCATCATCATATTCATCAAAAACGGGATCAACATGATAAAATTTTAATGAAAAAGATGCAGATTTATGAAAATTACCATCGATAATATGATCTTCAAACAAACTTGGAACAATTTATGTATCATAATCATCACTATAAGAAACATTAGGATTAATGCCAAATGACTCTAAAGTATTGTTTTCATCAACCTTAATATATGTTTGTTGAAGATCCTCTTGTTGCAAAATAGATTTAGAAGAAGATATATCTAAAAATGAAACTTCTTCCTCTTCATCAATATAACCAACCACTTCATCTGCACTGCTAGAAGCATCAACTGCTAAATTCTAAATATATAATGCATATCCTTGACATCAATGCTCAAAAAGTTTTTCAGCCGAGTAAATCCTCTTGCGATATGAATAAAAAACATCATGAAAGTCCTTCAAAGAATGAATGTTATCAACAGGAAGATATTGACACCATTCATGAGTATGTTCTTCTAAATAATATATGAACATCTTGATTAAGACATCCTTGTGAACAAAATCATGTTCAAGCATGCATTTATGAAAATTTAATAAGTGCTCACCACGATGATCATACTTGCTTCCTATAAATCTGGGAAGATAGTCATCCCATTCAACTATAGTAGGCACCAGATGTGGAAAACCAACTATGTTTGAGAAATCAAAAAATGCATACCTTCGAGCCAATATAGCTTCGATGACCATTCTGGAGCTTCAACCAGTGGAGTCACATATGAATCTCTAAATAGTGGAGTCTCCATGGTGAAACATAAGTAGTCTAAAGTGTCCAGCTTCAGTTCACTGTCCAAAGCTATATCTCCTCGTTGTCGTTCTCCCAGGGAATATATTTTCACTTCCATCCCCAACAACGCCGCCAAAAGATGTTAATGCTAGAATTTGTTCCTAGACTGCTTTAGGAACAAGCCTAGCACACCTTAAATTAGAAATGATTTGGGTTGGGTTTTCAAGAAATTAGTGGATCAAGAAGAATACAACGAGAAAGAGAAAGAAAGTAAGCTATTGTAGATTAGTGATGAACTGTTGGGATATGGATACAAACAAACAACATGCTCATTAAATGTAATCAATTTGCATATTAGATAAAGGGTTTATATAATAATGGATAGAAGAAGGGAAAAAATAACAAAAAGAAGAACATTCACATGACAGAGATCCTCTCTGCATAAATGAATTCAAGGTAATTTAATGTAAACAATGAATAATAGGAAAGACACATTAGATCCTCAGATGCTCAAGAATTCATTAATGAAAGGAAACCATGATCCTTAAGGTATATGATTTATTCAAGTAAGAAGACAAATTAGAATGGAAACAAGAACAGAATATGATAACACACATATTATGAACCTCCAATAATAAAAATGCTTACACCCAAAATTCCCCTCAGGATTACAATGATAACACCTAAAAAATGTCTCCTACATCTTTCTCACAGCTCTTCTTGGATCTTTTAAACTCTCTCTCAGACCACTCGGGTCTAAGAGTTCCCCTCTTCTTTGCATATAGTTTATGTGAAATTTATAGACCTTACATGAAAACCAATAGATCCTTAAAGCATGGATATAATATTCACAAAATAGAACTAAATATCTCCCCTTGGGGTTGAATTTGGAATTAGTTACATCAACAAGATACAAAAAATCTAAGAAATCAGTCCAATAGATAAAAACTAGGGTTTGGATTTAAAAGCATTAATAACATTCAAAGTAAACCAATTTGTTTTAGGATATTTAGAAAAACATCCTCCTTGAACATCCATATGCCACCTTGACCTGACATCTCTCATTGGCACGTGTGAGGACGAATTACTTGAATGTTCCATTTCATCTTCAACACTTTTACAACAAAATTATGAATAATAGGGATGAAACAACACTCGATATCTCCTAAACCATGACACCTGTGTGAAAAATGAGGGAGGTTTTTGTATATGAGCTTGTTCTTGATAAAACTATCTTTTTGTTTTTCAAAATGCCTTTCCATCGCCTTGTAATATGTACCCAAAGAAGATGACTGAAAAAGGAAAATTCATGTATTTACAAATTTGAAAAATGAGTTGTAAAGACCTAATTGTATCTCCCAAACCATGACACCTTTATAAAATATGACGGAGGATTTTGTATATTAGGATGTACTAGAAAAAAAAATCTTTTGGTTTTCACAAATTCCTCTTCATCTCCTCATAATATGAGTTTGCAATTGACTACAAAAACAATTATTTTGAGAAAATCCCTTATTTTTTGTTTTCTCCTTTTCCATACAAGATTGCTCCAAAACTCTTTTCTGAAGATACAAAATGGTTTATAATGTGTATTTTAGGGATTATAATGGTTTAATTATCATTTTTCATCATCACCTATCACAAAAACCCAAAAATATGTCATTTACTTGAAAAAGATGGCGCTATAGAAACTTCCTATAACACTATTTTTTTGACCAGTTTGCATACCTAAAACCTTTTTTCTTACCTAGGTAAAAGACAAAACCATTATTATATGAACCAAACACTTAATTACCTAATCTAAAAAAATGTTTCCTTCAACTTTCATTGATTTCATTCAAAATTTAGGGTTTCATAGAAAATCAAACTGTCAAATCTGAATGTTTCCCTCAAAAACAGTTTTAGCTGCTTCAGCTTATAGATCTAGACTATTTCTTCTTTTTCTCTTGGTGTGGGAACGAGTTGTAATTTTCCTTGACTAATAAATATCATATATAAACACCAATTTTGAGCCCTTATTTATCTATTTACTTTGTTTCCTCTGTTTTCCTACAGTAACCCTTCCTTTGAAGCTGTTCTTTTAAAATCTTTGATTAACTCCTTTTTTTTACCATGTTCACATAACCTTGTCAAATCCTTTCAACTAATTTAGAGGATTTTCCACTAAATATATAAGAATAATAAAAAACCCCATCATATATAGAGAGATTCATATACTTGGTGTCGTTTCAATTTCAAATACACTTGACGCCTTGTGGATTTGGGCTCGAGAATGCTTGAGACAGAAAGAGAGCTAACAGGTTGCATGGCACTTATTGTATAAGTTAGATCTACATAAATACAATACTGGTATGTTGGTATTACTCATTGATTCATCTTGTTGGTTCAAGTGTTGAAACATAGTTTGTATTTCTTGGTACATGGCTGATGGTTTTGGTTGTGAATTGGTTGTGAATTTTTTTGTATGATGTGAGGTTGCATATTAGTAAGGGTTCGATTTCTATTCCATGTGAGGTTTATTATACTTATTCATGATTATAGACACTTGTATGGAACATGAATAGAGATATATAGATTCACTTGGTTAAAGGATATGTAAGATGATGTATTCATAGGGTATAGTTACAAATAAGACACAATGAAAGGGTTCAGGTTGAGGTGACAGAGGAAACATAGTGTTTGAAGTTTTAAGGTAGGTGAAAACCCTAGCTTTTCAGAAGGTGTATGCAGGATACAATATAGACATGCCATGTACATACGTGGTCTATAGTACAAACAGGTCACATACATACGTGAGCTGCAGCACAGAGAGGTCGTGTACCTGTTGCGAATTTGTTGGTACAGGAAGGTTACAGGTACATGTTGATCACAAGTCTTTGGTATAGGTTGGGTACAGGTTTTTAGCACATATTAGTACAATTTTATAATGACATATCTCATAGTGACAGTGTGGCAGTGGTTTCATCATTTCACTTATATTTTAAAGAGGCGAGACAGGGCAAGGATAGGTGGTTGTAGCCACATTCTAGTGGTATCCAAAGAACATAGTGGTTTGTAGCCTCCTTTTGATTGTAGCCAGAGAATTGGAGATTTGTAGCTTCCCTCAAGTGTTAGCCTGAAAAACAAGGGGGTTGGAATCTCCTTCTAGTCGAAGCTAGAAAACAAAGGAAGTTGGTGATTCCAATGAATGTAATTCTTAAATACATATAAGAAAAATCATTCTGTGGTTTTCTCCCACATTGGATTTCCACATAAAAATACTGGTGTATTGTGTATGTGTATGATTTCTCATTGTTCATGGTTTATTTACTCTACAGTTGTTGAATGATAATGGTATATTAATCATCAACATAAACAACACTTATATACTATGCTTAAAAATGATTAAAAATCTCTATTATTGATTCACCCCCCCTCTCAGTAATCCAACATTTTAGATAAATGAAAATGATAATAAGAGGATACTATAAACCTACCTCGTCCGAATGTCTAAACAAGACCATGGTTGATCTCATGACACAAATATTTATACCTACAACTTGTCCTCGACATCCAAGATACGCAAGCATGTGAAAATTATATAGAATATTAGCATATAAACTATCATAATCCATTAACATGCATAATAAATATGCCCATGCAAAATAATACAAATATATGCGACATATAATTGGATGAGAAAAAGGGTATTTCTATTAATGTAATCAATAGAAGTACATAGGTGACAAAATTCTGTAATGACACATATCAAAACTGAGAAACCAAGTCCCTCCAATTGGGCCTTCACCACTTCAATCCTCCACAAAGGCAAGCTCACAAGTAGTAGGAGTCAATGAGGCTATATATCTCAAGATAGGAAGAGCTTGGGGGATGAACACGAGAAGCTCATACTTTCAAGGAAAAGGGATGGACACTCAATATGAGGTGAAATTTCTCCAAAGTGTCTTTTCTTTCAATGATGAATTTCCCTTTAAAGGATTGTATATGGCTCAATTGATATCCTTCAAATGGAATTGAAGGATCGAGTCAGAGCATTTCTAGTATATGGAAGGTCAAGGATCATGGATCTCATAACATGGCATGGAAACCCGACATATTTTTAAATTTTTTAGCACAAAACTCGATGTACGTGGGCTCTAATGGAGAAACCTGTGTATATGCAAGTTTTCTAATTATGGCTCGTGTATATGGAAAAAAAAAAAATTGACTTTGGAGTGAACGAAAAGGGGAATTTGAGTATGCAGAGGGAAATGGAAGGCCATCAAAGCAATATCCATGGAGTGTGGAAAAGTTTTCTATAATAGATGCCCCCTAATGTGTGAGGTCAGAAGAGTATTCACAATGGTTGGAATACATTATAATTCTTATAAGTGGAGTAATGAAGACTCAGCTAGAAGAACTAGTTACTCATGAGAATATTAAAATTCATATTGACTTTGTACACATTGCTTCCAATTTAAATTACACTCCAGATTCATGTGGATATATATCAAAGAGTTGTTCATGGCCATGAATAGGAAAAACAAAGTGGACATATGCCATAGGTTTTCATAGTCATAAACAAGACATAGTGGAGTCCAATCTCAAAATCAGCTGAAGATATCAATATACAATGGAGTACAATATGATCTTCCATGATCACTGAAGTCATATAGGTACTGGTCCGATGAAATACAAAAACAAATATGGGTTGTTTATACTATAAATTGGAGGTCTTCTACACTATCCTTCGAAGGTTCAAGTTTACATATCTACTGCTACTATCAAATGGACGTCTTCTACACTATCCGATGAAGGTGCAAGTATACATTATGTGAATATAGGAGTTGAAGTCAAACATAATGAGACTTCATTTTATTACTGTTCATTGAGTTATATCATTAACAAACGTGATACAACCCACTGATAATTAAATTAGGTGTCAAGGCATCGATTACATTCAACAAGTGTGAATGAGGGTGTTGAGGTCAAACACTTGAAGAATCCATCGATCAATGGACATTGATGTAATCCCAACTGTTGATGGTGAGAGAGAATGCCACTAATGACCGTAAGCCTCTAGGTACTCATAGGAATCTATATCTTGATTCTAAAATAGATGATTTGAGGTCAATGGAAGGAGACCCGCTAAAAGGAGAGAATTAAGGCATCTCTCATCATCCAACACAAGGTACAAAGAAATATCTTCATGATTAGGATGAGTTCGTATGAATCGAATTTTCACTAACTAATGACCATGTGCATCTCTCGCATGCATAAGATGAAATTAGTACACAAAAGAGACCCTCTGAATAGTAGTCAATAATGAAAAGTGTTGACAAAGGAGAGGAAACCACCAATAGGGATAATGGAATCCCAGATGCTACATGAATCAAAATGTTTGAATAGATAAATGAAAATGCTAACAATAGGAGAATAGAATCCTACCTCGTTCAAATGTTCGAAGAAGACCACAATTGAGCTCACAACCCAAATATTTATACTTGCAACTTGTCCTCAACATCCAAGATACGTAAGAATGTGGAAATTATATAGAATTTTAGTATATAAACTATCATAATCCATTAACATGCATAAAAAATATGCCATGGAAATTAATTGATGCATACCCCACCCTATCCCAGGGTCTGCTCGACCTCCTGATCTAGGATCTCTCTAGTCAGGAGATGAAATTATCTCACGAGCTCCCTCTGAGCCCAAAATTTCAATACACGGGTCCTTAACCCACTTCCCAGATGGAATTTCACTTCTTCTTAATTCCTCAAGCACTAGAAGAGCCTCCTCGGAGACCGAGGGACAAAACTGTGGGCCAAACTTTGAATCCCCGAAAGTTTCGAGACTTCGATACTTTCAACCCTTCTTATCTCTTAATTCTTTTGAATGCACAACACGTGAACATCCGATCGATAGGAAGAAAGATCAATCAATCTAAAAAAATACCGATATCGACAGCTCCAACTCTGTTATTTCGGCCTTCGAATATTTTTTACTGCAACCAACACACACAACACTTGTAAAGTGTCGATCACCTAAAAGGGAAGATCTGACAGCTCCTATTCCACCACCAGATCAATAGATTTATGCCTCTTTCCCACTTTGATCTTTGATGATTTTTCCACAACACTTTATCACAAATCTCCCTGATCGTCAATTAATTGGAAAATACACCAAAGTATTTAAATCGATGGTCCTCAAGCTCCGACAGATGGACAGTTCAGATCTCTTCTCTTCGAGATTCATCGATTTATTTTGGTCATACACACTACAAAACATCACGTATCTCTCGATGCAAAAATGTCAAAAGGTCTCTCCTTCCTCCATGTGTCCCCTTTTCTGATCAATGGCTAGGATGCTTTCGGGACTTCACAAGTTTTATTCCTATCTGCAGGATGACACAAATTCACCGAAGTGTTGTTTCCCCACAATGTGAGATAGGTCACCACACGTCCTCCTCTAATGGACCGTTGGGATTTACTTCGACCTTTGGGACTTCATGAGTCCCAAAAACACTTCACTCTGTTTCCTCTAGACTACTGAACCTCTGGAATTCTAGATCTACTGTCACATGTCCTTGCCTTGATCAATGATCTAGATCAACTCCAGAATTCAAGACTCCAGAGAGATCAAAATCCTCTACCCACTATTCTCCCGAAGTGTCTATCCTCTGGATATCCTTATCTAAAAATGTGTGTCTTCGACGATGGACAACCCTAATGAACTACAGGTCTTTGGGACTTCGGGGGTCCTCCACTGTAGAATCACCACTCCTAACTTCCTCCAGAGTGCTAGTCCACCAGAGTATATCATATTCTAACACGTGTCCTCGGGAATTGGATGGCCATGATTAGCTCTAGACCATCCAGTTGGATATCAGTGGCCACCCACCTATTCCACTGGCTTGAAAAATAATTTTCCACCTTGGCAATGATTCGATAGTTTTTCGGGTTCCAAGCTTCCTGGGTCGTTTTGAGGCCCTAAATGATGTTTTTTGGGGATTTGGGGCCCAAGAAATTGCTAAGGACAATTTCCTAGGCCAACTGAAAATTATTCTTCTCGGTTAGACCTTTCCAGCGGTGTATTGAGCGCCCTAAACAGATATCATATGCAAAAGTTACGCCCCCGGGAAGTTGGCGTATCAACTACTCCGATTGGGGCCCACAAACCTTTTGGATTTTCATCTTTCGGGGTTAGGGTTTTGGATTTTAATTATGTTAAAAATTAATTTGGATCCTCATTGTAACAATTATCTTCTTGCGAATGCGAGTATCCATCACATCTCTTCTCAGAGATAAGCTTCCACCATTCTAACAAGTCTTTCACTTTGTATTTCTACAGTTTTGTACATTTCACTCATTAATAAAAATTGTGTATTACTATATATTTGTTCCACTTGTTATATTTCCGATATATATTTTTTATATTATTGTCGCTCTTTCAATATATCTATATATTTTTGTGTTATATCTTCACTCGCATTTCGTGTTGAAAATAATCTGGATCAGTGGTATCATAACATGCTGCTCTTGATCATTTTTGAGTGCATGTCAGCAATGAGGTCCGAGTATATAAATTTGGGTATCAATCTTGTTTCTCCAGAGTAAAATATCTCTCGTGAACCCAAGAAACCCTACATGGTGGAAGAAAAGAAAAATGAAGGAGCAGAAGATTCTATTAATCTGTTTCTTCAACAAGCTCTCACGTGACAGAGGGATGAAATGATGGAGAATTTTTTCCACATCTTTCAATGCATGTTGATAGCAGCAGGAGAATCTTCATCAAGTGACCACTTTGGAGGCACCTCACCTTTCAAGGTATAATTTAATTTTGATATTCCCATATTTGAAGGACAGATAGATGCAGATGCCCTAGAAAAATGGTTAAATATACTAGAAGGTTACTTCTCTATTCATAATTTCTCTGACAGGTAAAATATCACCTTCGCACTCCTTAGGGATCTCCCCATGTCAAACATTGGTGGGAAAATTATTGGGAGAAAATTTCCACAGAGGAGTCTGGAATATATGGGGCCGATCCCACTTGGGTGTTTTTGTGGATGTAGTAAAGGAACAATATTACACTATTGGCAACTATGAAGACCAGTACATGAGATGGACAAAACTATGACAAGAGAGGGGCCAAGAAGTGTCAAAGTTCACCAATACCTTCCATACCTTGTGCACCAAGATGGGTATCAAAGACTCTGAGCGACATTTGGTTTTGAAATACCGTGGGGCTCTACACAGATACATCCAAACTATAATGGATTTTTTGGACATCTCATCACTCATTACCGCTTATGGATATGTTGTTAAAATCAAACAAAAATTTAAGCACCAAAACAAGAAGGATTTTGGGTCTACAAATCCACAACAACAAAAAGTATGATAAAAACGGCCTTAACAAAAATCCTCCTGAAAACCAGTCCAAGCTACAGGAAAAGAAGGTTCATGGAAAGACAAAGAAAGACACCAAAAAATGGTGTGATTTCCACAAAATCCCCTAGCACAACATCGATGAATGTCACTCAAAATAGTCCTTGGTAGCTGGGATCAAATACAAGGAGCCGAACCGTGATTCAAAATCTGATTCAAAAAATATTGATAGAAGACATATCATCGACGTAGATACCACTACTTTTGTTGTGACCATAGAAATTCAATCGGAAGAACCAATAGATCCTGAAGAGGGGGAACACCTTTTTCATTCACAGATGTGGGTGAAGGGGACCCTGCTACATTTTATTTTTGATAGAAGAAGCCAGAAGAACCTCATCTCAATAGAGGTCATCAAACAATTGGGATTTTCGACAACACCACACCTACAACCATACAACATCAGATGGCTTCGCCAGGGATGAGATCTTCATGTCAGCCAATAGTGTCAATTGTCATACATCATCCATCCCTTCAAGGATGAGGTATTATGTGATGTTTACCTGCTAGATGTCTGTAATGTTCTCTTGAGCCAACCATATATGTGGAAGCACCATGTTATTTATGAGTCTCAACCCCATAGTGTCATTGTTACTATGTGTTACACATTATTTTTGTTATCCCTATTATTGTTAATGATGTAAACCTATATTTTTCCTTCAGAGGGGTCAGTGGCCTGAGTTCCTAAAGAGAGAAGGGAGAAGAACTTCTCCTGAGAAAAGAAGTTGCATTTTCCTATGTAAAAACCTTATAAAAAGGGAAGTTCGCAGGTTTCTATATAGGCAGGGTGTGAGAATGACCCATTCTCGCAGGTTGCACTATAGCCAGGGTGCGAGGTGTTCGCAGGTTTCTCTATAGCTAGGGTGCGAGAATTCCAGCACGTGGGAAAAATGAGCGTTTTCTCGAATCTTCTAGAAGGAGAAGATTCTATGGTGAGGTGGCATCCGAATGGTTTGGATCTTACTCGCTTTCATGATTTAGTGGGATCATCCTAACCTCATCACCTTATCCTCTTCAACTTATAAAAGGAGAGGAGTTCTCATGGAGAAAGTTAGCTTGATCTTGGGTTATCTTTGTTGGTTCTTGAGCTTGTTAGCTTTGTCTTGGTTGGAGTGGCTTTGAGATTTGCTTTGTCAAGATAGATTGTGAGTAGCTATCAGATCTATGGTTTCAGAATCCTTGGAGCAAGAAGTGTGTGGGGAATGAAGGGCAGTTGGAAGGGACCTTACGACATCAAGGCTATGGTTGTAATCTCTCTTTCACATTTAATATGATACAGTAATATGATTCTTTCCTATAAAGCTTGTTGTGTTTTATTGTATGATTCCTTGATCACATACATAGGTTTATATTGAGTTTATGCTACTGATATCACTTTGGTTGGTTGCATTCTTTTGCAGGTTCATCATTGTATGAGCGTTGGAATGGAGCTAGGATAGCGATGGTGAGAGGAAGCGACATTTAAATGGTATGTCACTCATCCCTCTTTAGTTAGTAAATTCAATATCTAAAGCTTAAGGAAGGTGTCATGTTCTGTCCTGTTTTGTTCTAGATCCAGGTGGATATAGGGAGATTGGTTCGTGTCCGCACTTACAGATTAATCCTGAAACAAAATTGGTGACTCCTCTGGGGAACAAATTGTTTCCTAGTTAGTCTAGTTTCCCTTTCTTTGATTGCTTGTTTTCTGGTCTCTGAGTCTGTGGGAGATCCATAAGACTCTCTGGTTTTGAAATTTCACTCAAAATTTTTGTCCTTTTTCCAAATTTTATGTTTACAGACATTCTCGCACTGTACCCTTTAGTGGCCTGCGAGAATCATCTGAGTTCGCACCCTACTGTGTAATACAGTGCGAGGTGTTCGCACCCTATCTGTGTCTAGCCTACAAACTTCACTAATGTTCGCATTGCACCCTATATCTAGGCTGCGAACCCATTTGAAATTTGTGTTTGGAATTAGGATATCCTATTTTTTGATGCCCAGTTTTACTTTAATCATCTGGATTGAACTTTTGGAGCCTATATTGATTTGTTTAAAGTCTGTTTGACATCCTTTGAGTTACTTTTAGCCACTTTTTCTTTGTTTGGTTTTGAAGGATTAGTCTCTTGCTTTTAGTGTCTTTCAATTACAAAGAATGTGTTTTCTTTAGAATTGTTTAGGGAAAGATCAGATTTCTTCTGAATAGTTCGCTTTAAAAGAAAACTTTTAGTTTGGGTTTCTTTGTTTTAAGAAAGTTCATTATTGCTTTTAGTGAAATTTTTGAAACAAAAAGATTTAATTTCTTGCTTTATATTAGATTGGGGGCATCCTTGCATTTGCAGTAGTGAAATTGCATGATTGATATTGATGAGTTTAATATATTTTGGGACATTGTGCATATGGGAATGATAAATGTTTTCTCCTTCTCGTAGCATAGGTTTCATCGAAATGAAAAGATTGAATCTTCATGTCTTTGCATAATTTTCGAGTCGGTCAAAACACCATATTGTCCACACCATCTTCCTTTTGAGTAACAACAACCATAAAATAAAGCGCTTATAAAAATTGATTAGACATTTTTATCTTTTCTTGTAGAAAACCTACATTAGATTAGTTGTAGGGATTTGGAATAGGTGTGAAAGATAACTTTCCAAAGCTACAAACAAACATAGTATCTTGTGATAGGGAGAGTTAAATCCACTTACTACATTTTGTCCTGGGAAGCCCTTCTCAC